>APFE031175934.1:9494-52439 GCA_000404065.3 Pinus taeda
TTATTCAAATATAGTTATATATATTTAACTATTATAAAATTATAACATCTCTCACACACACATATATCATATTGTAACATGTATTGTGCATAACTATAATATTTAACCATATATATATGAGTTCATGTTTCAACAATGCATCATTAATAAAATACATTAAATCTATCATGAAAAGTGCATTTGGTCTAGTGAATAAAAGTATTTAGACTCTTTTTTAATTTGTACCATATTGTTTCATTATGTAGTGTGTTGTACAAGAAACATTGTCTTCATATGCTTGCACCTAGTACATGTCATGTGTCAAAGTAAAACATTAAGAACTTAAAGTCTCTTGTCATATTTGGTTGGCATGAAATTTTATTAGTTTTGTAAATAGGTTTATTTCAAATTTTTACATATTTATGCTCTATGAATAAAATGCATTATTTAGAAATGAGGAAAAGTGTGAAGGTAGATTTGATCAAAGTATATACTTTGGTTTACGGATTACAAAGTATTTGGTTAATGGATTGCAATTTCATGTGATATTTGTAATTTGCATATATTTTCATATGGATAGTTTATTGATACATGTATTCACTATTTCAGTTTATGGATTTGTATTAATCTTGTTTATGGATGCTCAATAAGTTTTGAAGTTTATAGATCTGTTAAAATTGTTTCGCTAATTTAAGCATTTCTTTATATACTATAACTTTTATTAGTAAAATATAAAAAATTTGATTTCGAGTTTCATAGACTAAGAAAATAAGTACAATCTTAAATTATGATGCAAACCACTTTAATACTTAAAATGAATTAAAATATATCATGTATCAATTTAATATTGAACATGGAAAGAATTACAATCATGCTTCATATTGGCTTGTAGAAAGTGTCTTTTAGTGCAATCAACATGTATGTTATCACAATTCAATTTTAAAACTAAATTATTTGAGTTACAAAGTCATCCATATTATAATAAAAAATACATATATGAAAAATTTTGTGACCCACCCATATACCATTGCATGGACAATTTTTTTTACATATTTCAATTGATTTCTTATCTCAAGGTTCAATTAAAAAACACAAATTGGATTGAAATAAGTTTTATTCAATTTAAAAAAAAAAAAAAACTCAAATATAATTGAAATAAGTTATATTCAATTATAAAATATGTGGATATGTAAAGTTACAAATACAAGTTTTATTCGAATTTATTTTGTTTGAGGTTATCTACAAAAGTTTAGTCATAATGCACATCGTCAATAATTTTTTTGTACTTACATTGAAATCAATGCACAATGTTTAACTAATTACCTTGAAATTAATGTATGCCATACATCTAATTACATCAATCAGAAATCAACATCTTCACTGAAATTAATGCATCTAATGCAAGCAATCAAATAGGCTGAGAAATCAATATCTACAATGAAATCAATGTATCTAATGCAAACAATCAAATATGATTAAAAATCAACATCTATATTGAAATCATTGCATATAATGCTACAAGCAATCAAACAGGATTAGAAATCAACATCTACATTGAAATAAATGCATCTAATGCAAGCTCAATTAAACAATATTGGAAATTAACATATTTAATGAAATTAATGCATCTAATGTAAGAAATCAAATAGGATTAGAAATCAACATTTGTACACATAAATCAATGCATTTAGTGCAAGGAATTTTCTTCCCTTTCTCTCCCCCCTCCATCTATATCGATATCTCCCTCCATATTTCCTTCTTTGTCTTTCTATCTCACCCCCCAAACACACACGCTCTCTCTCTTCATATATATCTATCTCTCCCTCACTCTATCTCTCTCCTCTTCCTTCTCTCCCCCTTTAATCTATATCTCTATCTCCCTTTGTCTCTCCTTCTTCATCTCTTTATATCACCCCGCAAACATACACATTGTTTCTCCATATCTATCTATATCTCCCTACCGCTCCCTCTCCCTCTCCCTAACTCTCATTCTCTTGCCCTTCTCTCCCTCTGTCTCCCCTTCTATCTCTCTTCCCTCCTACTCTACTCTCTCCCTCTCTCTCCATCTACCTTGTCATTCCTTTTCTCTCTCTCTCTCTCTTCCTTTCTCTCTCTATATGTTTTTCTTCTTACCTTCCTCTCTCTCTCTCTCTCCACCTTTCTCTCTCTATATATGCCTTGAACTTCTTCCTTCCCTATATTTTCCTCAAACTCCACCTCTCGAGCTCCCTCTCTCTCCTCCACTCTCCTCCTCTCCCTCTCTCCATCTTTGTGTCCCCCTCCCCTCTCTCTCTCTCTTACCCTTCACTCTCAGTCTCTCTCCTCTGTATTTCAAATTTTTCTGAATACTTTGAAAAATAAAATATTAATATTAAATTCTTTATTTTTATTTTTACATTGTAAAAACATTTTGTTTTAATTTCCTATATATAATACATATTTAAAATGCAAGATTTCAAATGTGCCTTGTACATTCAACTCGAGGGAAAATGATCAATTTCAATGGAAATATTATGCAAAATTTTCCAAAATATTAATGTTCCAACTACCTCCATTAGAGATACATAGAGCACTTCATGTCTTTCAATTGAAACTATTTAAGTTTTATTTCTTTAGGTAGCTTTAGGTTATGATTCCTTTAGTATTTTAAAATTATTATATTAGTATTTTAGATTTATAAAAAAATTAGGTTAAATAAAATTAACATATTGAATCAACTTGTATGACTATTTTGCTTCATGTCTTTCTTGAAACTATTTAGGTTTTATTTCTTTAGGTAGCTTTAGGTTATGATTATTTCAGTGTTTTAAAAATTTATCTATTTTATTTTAGAATTATAAAAATTCTGTAATAAAATTAACATATTGAATCAACTTGTATTTGAATCTTTTGTTGACGCCTACAATATATATCAATCACATTTATTAATGTAAGGTTGGCCTAGATATATACAATTAACAAATTTACATTTATACTAAAGTTAAAATATTATATTGATCCAAAATTAATAAAATTTAATATTAACATTTAAAAATATATTAAATATTTCATAATAACTTAATAATAAACAATAATAATTTTTTGCATATTATATAATTTAATAAAGTTTCTACATGACATGATATCAAAAATTATAATAAATTTTGGAATTTTAAAATGTGGTAAAAACTTAAACTTGAAATCTTTATTGATTTTAAATCTAAGTTATGGGATTCACAATTTTTTTTAGAGGCTAGAGCCCTTGTTAACCATGTAAATGACTCAATCGAGGGTTTATGAAATCCTTGATAGAGATATGTGAATTTGAAATTTAATAAGTGCTCAATCGAGCCTCTGAAGTCCTAAAATCCACAATTTCAACAACCCTTCTAAATTTCATGCAACACCATTTTGTACCCTAGGGGATTTGGGGAAAATTTGTCCCTAATTGGCAGAGTTGATCATGTTGGATTCGTGAAGTAATCCTCTATATGATGGCATATGAGTTTGACATTTTCGAATTCATATGATATTTTTCAGATAACTTCTTTTAAACATAATGCTTAAAATTATTTTGAACAATTTTAAAGAGGTTGAATAAAAAATCAATATCATAAAATATACACAACTAAAAATTTTCAAAAAATACCACTATCTTCATTAACGAGTCCTCTTCAAAAAGGTACTCTTTTCCTTTCCATTTATTTAAATAATTGAAAAGAATTTAGGTAAACACATGTGTTTGCAAAATGCAATTGAAATATTACTTTGTCAACTTCGAAAATAATAACAAATATAATTTTACATAAGAAAATAAAATTTTAATATGAAAAACTTAACTCTCTCCATGTAGATCATGATTAGATTAAGTTATGCTATATACACACAAACATACCTTTTAAGATGTGTGAAAATTTGCAAGGAAAAACATTTCATTTAATGGAAAATTGACATATTATACAACACTAAATTTTTTTTGCAAAAAATATCCTTAGGACAACAACATAATTCTCCACAATTTATATTTTTACTCTGAATCAAAATTCACAATGCTTATATGAATTTTGAGGGCTTCAATTCGATAAAAGAGAAAAAACTTGAAATTTCATCACGACTTTTGACCCAAAAATGTAACCCATCTTCATGCATTCACCCGTAAAACACATCTTAGAAATCTACAAACAAACAATCTTTCAAACAAATGACCACCTTAAATGTACATAATTATAATAAATTTCACACAATAATCACCCAAAGTGAAATTAACCTTATGAAAACACACACCTTTCAAGGCAGATATGGCGTATATTATGCATCTATCTCACCTATCGCAAGTACTTCCAACTTATAATTACCTGCATTAACTACGTGAAATCTTAGGAAAAACAGCCGAAGTTACCACTTCACAGTCAACAATCGAGTGGAAAATTCATGGGTTAGGTGTCTATGTATGTGTAGAGAATATAGGATTAAGCTCTTAGTCCAAAACTCCTTCAATAAATGATGTCACCTCAATGACTTTCCATTTCTACCAAATCCCCCCTACGTACATATACGACTAAACAAGCAAGACGGACTCATCTCCAAACTTTCCAAGTTTGATATAATGCTGGATAGGTATCTTAGATGTATTTTGCACAATAAATACTCTTTGATATCATGGATTTTACACTTTTTTATTATTGGTTATTCATGCGATAATGTTTAAAAATAAAAGAAATCATTTAATTAATTAGTCTAGATACATCTTGACCCGGAATTTATCATGCGTTGAGAGGGATCAAATTTTGAGGTGAAAACCTTCTTTCTGGAACGTAGAATTTGAGGGAAGGTTTGCATCTGGAGGGATTTGATCTCTCTAGGCACATGATATATCTCGGGTTAGGATGGATCTTGGATGGTAGATCCATCTTAAACTGGGAGTGAGTCTAATTTGTTGAGAATCTTGTCACATTTTTTTTAAAGTATATATGTTTAACTTATATATTAATTCTATACATCTATATTTTAGTGAAAAACCAAAATATTCATGAATTTCTACATCTAACTTCTATGTTTGTATTTTTCTTTGTGTGTCTCTTTCTTCTTCCCTCTCTCTTCACCTTCCATCTATGCGCCTATCTCCCTCCCTCTATCCTTCTCTCTCTCCCTCGACTCTCTCCCCCATCTCTCTCTCCACCTCTCCCTCCCTCTGTCTATCTCTCTCTTCTTCCCTCTCTCCCTGTACCATCTATATCTATACCTCCCTCCATCTCCCCTAAACACATCTCTCTCTCTCTCTCTCTCTCTCTCTCTCTCTCTCTCTCTCCTAAACACATGTCACGCTCTCTCTTTCTCTTGCCCCCTTCATCTATATGTGTATCTCCCTTTGTCTCTCCTTTTTATCTCTCTATATCAGCCCGCAAACATACACACTCTCTATCTCTCCATATCTATCTCTCCCTCTCCCTATATTTCTCTTACGCCCCCCCCTCTCCATATCTATATCTCTTCCTCCCTCCCTCTCTTTGTCTCTTTCTTCTTCCCTCTCCATCTATATCTATGTCTCCCATTGTCTCTTCTTCTTGATCTCTCTATCTCAGCCCCCAAACATACTCTCTCTCTTTCTCTCTCTCTCCCCCCATATCTATCTCGCTTCCTCCCTCCCTCTCTTCTTCCCTCTCTCCTCCCTCCATTTATATCTCTATCTCCCCTTGTCTCTCCTTCTCACCCGAAAAGCATACATACTCTATCTCCATATGGATATCTCTCTCTCTCCCCAGCCCTCTCCCTTATCCTCTCCCTGTCTCTCTTCCCATCCTCTCCCCCCGCGCCCCCCCTTCATCCTCTCCCCCCCTCCCTTCATCCTCTCCCTCTCTCTCTTCCCCTTCTCTCCCTCTCTCTCTCCTTCTCTCTCTCTCTCTCCCTCTTCCCTCTTGCTCTCCTTTCTCCCTCACTATCTCTTCATTGTCACTCCCTCTCCCTCTCCACCTTTCTCTCTCTATGTATTTTTATTCCCTCCCCCTCTCTCCCCCCTATCTCTCTCAAGTCCTCCCTCTCTTCACTCCCCTTTCTCCCACCTCCCTATGTCTCTCTCCCATCACTCTCTCTCTCCACCCTCCAACTCTGTCATTATCTTATCTCTCTCTTTTTTCCCCTTCTTTCCATATCTCTATCGTCTCCTTTTCGCTCTCTTCCCTAATCTCCTCTCCCCCTTATTATGTTTTAGTCTCTCTCTTATCACCCCCTCTCTCTCTCAATGTCTTTGTTCTTCCCTCCCTCTCTTTCCCCCTCAAATTCCATATCTCTCCCTCTCTCTCTCTCTTAAAACCAATCCCATTGTATTGTGTTTAAGAAAGTATCTAATTAAAAAAAACATAATTGGTTGTAAAATTTTAAACCTATATTTTGGATCAATCATATCAAAGAAAATACAATAATAAAAATCTTAAAAGAATCATGCACTATCATTCCTCTATAATTTTTAGTTACTTTGCTTTCTCTCTTCACTTGGATCCTTTGTTAAGTTGGATCTATCTCAGTTGTTTGTAATACTATTTGTATTATATGAATGTCACATATGTATATATAAAAGTATTCTAATTTTTAATTTTATTAAAACCTCCATTTAATCTCTATGGGAATTTTTTTAGTCCGGTTCTAGATGGATGGAGAGATGGCGCGATTTAGACCTGTATCTCAAAAGTAATAAACCTTTTTTGATTTTAGATTTAATTAAAAATGTCATAAACTTAATATAAAATAGGAACCATTTTTGATTGTTGAATAAAGTTATTGGTTATTTGCATGTGTATTGATATTGCCATGGTATGTGGCCTGGTATTGTAATAATAATTTAAGCTTACTTAGTAATATAGTAATCCAAAAGCCTTAGATGCCCGTGATATGATAAACCATGGTATTATGATTTTTTTTTCTAAAAATTGTGCATAATTTTATTAATAAAAATAAAAATAAAATATAACAATATTTTATTATTTTCATTAACGGCTCAACCAAATCCATTAAAAGAGAAATAAAAAAATATAAACATTTTTATTTTATTATTTTTTTTTAATATGAACCCAATATTAAAAAATTTGTGTACGATTTTTTATTATTATATTATACTTAAAAATTGATGTATCATTTTTATTATATTTAATGTTATACATATATCTTATACTAAATTGTAAAATACCTTTCGCTACACTAATATAAATATACAAAAATATAGTTTCTATATTCTAAATAGTCAACAAAAGAGTATAGTTTCTATATTCTAAATAGTCAACAAAAGAGCAAATGTAGGTCAATTTTAGGATCCCAATTTTTCTTTTCAATCACCTACAAGAGGTGGTTTTGGGTTTTTGTGGAACAATGAGTGGCCAAAGGATTATGGTTGTGACTTCGCATGAAGTAGCATGCCGTCGAGGGTTATGGGCACAACTTTTTTGAAGACAATTTGTAGTTGATGACTAAGAGTAATCACTAATCCAAGGTAAAAGAAGCTTAAAACAAACGCTAAAGAACCTAAAAACCCAGCTAAGTCTGGTTTGCATGCACGTATTAAATTTTTCCAAATAATTGAAAGTCCAATGAAGCTTCCTAAATGAAAACTAAGTGGAATAAACCCAAAACAAACCAGAGAATTCAATAAAGTCACCAGTTTTGTCAGGGGATATTTCACTAGCCAGTGTAAAAATTTCCCTTTGTGAATAAGTTAAGTTTACTAA
Organism: Pinus taeda; assembly: GCA_000404065.3. NCBI lineage: Eukaryota > Viridiplantae > Streptophyta > Pinopsida > Pinales > Pinaceae > Pinus > Pinus taeda. The sequence continues at coordinate 17,168 of APFE031175934.1, forward strand.
CAAACAAAAGCATATATCACTCCTCTTAAGCTTCCATATATATTAAAAATAAATTACGAAGATTAAGAAAAAGACAGTTACAAAATAATTATTTTATAGTATGAGTTTTTACATTAACAAATTTATACATAAGAAAAATAAAGAAAGCTTTTTCCCGTTTTTATTTATCACAATTAATAATGTGATATAAAGTGGATAATTGCAAAGCAATATAGTCTCTGTTTTTTCGTAATTATCAAATTAGTTTTTTAGGTCAGTCTAGGATTTTTTTGGTAGTTATCGAATTAGTTGTTATTACCATATGACCTAGTTCATTTACAGGGAAATCAAACTTTTCATGTCTCAATCTTCAATACTCCAAAACCTCTGATTAATTGATTAATATGTAAGAAATTATAAAATTATAATATGATTAGGAAATATAATATAATTCGAACATAAAAATAGAGGATAATAAATGGAAATACAAATATAAGAAAAAAAAACTTATACTTGGACTTTTCTGGTGGTTTCATTGAGTGTGTTTTTCCATGCATCACATTAAAAAGAGTTCATCTACATGTGAAAGAACCGTTGTGTGGGATGGATGGATGTGTGCAGAAGAAATGTGCAGAGGGGGGAATATGTGTGGAGGTGTGGAAGTGGGGATGTGTGTCGAAGGAGGAACATGCAGAAGAGACATCAAAACTTTCACACCTTTTGCACCTCTTGAACAACACTTCTTCCACACACTCATGAACTATTTTCAATGCCATGAGCGAAATTCTTCTTTCTCAAACTATTTAATGTGATACATGGAATATTTTATGTTCTGAAGTTAAATCTAGTTTATAAATTTAATTTTAATTTAATCAAGTTTAATTTTAATTTAATTATAAGTTTAATTTGATATATGTGAAGGAAATTTAATTTTAGGTAGGAGAAGAAATATGTTGTATAAATTTCTATAAAGAAAAACAATATGGAAAACCTTAAAATCTTATGTATTTGAAAATTTTAACTAAACCTATATACAAAATGTTTATTTAAAGTAATTTTTATTTTTTTTAGAAAAAATTTAAATGCAAAAATAATTATGTGGAATGACAAGTGTATAAAGTTGAGAATGTGTAGAACATAAACATTCTCCCACACATATATCTTTTATTCCACACATAAAATATAATTTTTATTAGCCAATAATTAATAAAGACACCCGAACCATAATCTCCAAAGTGATTAACAATTGAAATTAGATCTTTCCTCACTTAAGATCGACGGTTGAGGGCATTCATATGATGTATAATCATATATTTTGGAGCTCCGGGGAAATTTTCGGTCGCTGCCTGATGCAGGTTAGGGTTTGGTCATTTACACACTGCAGTGCATAAACCTTTTGCCCTGCACTTGACCTTTCTGTCACGGTTTTGCATCTTTGTCTGCATACTTTGTCATTGTTACATCTTCGCAACCATGGAGGCACCTGTTCCGTTCACTCCCCTTGGTTGTACAGCGTTACCACAGGTAAACGGCTTAACAGGGATTCCTGGCAGCTGGAACATCCTTTTCGGGCGGTTAAGAACATGGAGCTTGACCAAGTCAACTATAACGAGGACCCTTTCACCTCTGTCTCCATTTGGACGAAGTCTCCTCCCTCGATATCAGAACGACAGTTTCCCCAAACCTCTGCCCTGCACGATGTCCTTTTGCCCTCACCATCTACTTCGGGTCCCTCCTGTTTAAATGCTTCCCTACCTGATGACCCTCACTCCCATCCAGTTTCCGCTATCCCCCCTCCTTCGCCAACAACCCTACAGTTTATGGCTAGTTGCATTAGCTCAGACCCCACCATTTACCCCCTGGGTTACTCTCTTTACCCTTAGGTTGACATCTCCTCTCATTTACCCTCATCTGTTCCTGCTCGAGGACCCCCTGATTTACTTGACGGACTACTTCTATCTCATTTTTCGGCACCTCCCTCCACAGGCTGTTTTGAAGGCATACCACCTGACTTTCAAGAGAATCCCTCTGAGCCTGGCCTAAACCTTCAGAATTCCCCTCTGGGAACTCATCAGATCGAAGAATCCGCAAAGGGCCACAAGCAAGGAAAAAAGGCTAAATGTGTAAAGGCCATATATCAGAACATCGCTCTACGTCTGGGTGAGGACTTACAGATGGGAGAAGAATTAGACACCATTGGTAGGGTTTTCATGGGGTAGGTGCGAGGACGGAATTACTCCATGGCCAGGCTCAGGAAATTGACAGTAGAGATTTGGGGGCACAAATTGACTGAACTTCCATTTGTCCAAAACATTGTGAGGGGATGGTTTGCGCTGCACTTTGCAATGGAGGAACATGTCACATGGGTTTTATCCAACTTTTGGCATATTGAGCACACCCTTGTGTTGCTCAAAAGATGGAGCCCTCTCTTCGACCCTAAGAGGGAGTAGTTGGGTGCAGGGCCATTGTGGGTCGGATTACCAGGCTTTCCCCTTCACTTCCGGTCCAAGGATATTTTTCGGCGTATCGGGAACGCCTTGGGAACCTATCTGGAGCATGAAAATTCATACTTATCCTCAAGCAACATGTCCCTTGCAAGGATTATGGTTCATCTTGACACAAGGGAGGGTTTGGAAGAGCATATTACTCTGCGCTAGAAACATTACAATCACATCCAAGTTCTTGACTATGAGGGGGTTCATTTTTGGTGTAGGAGGTGCCATAAGGTTGGGAATTTATTCAAGGAATGCCCGTTGAACGGGACAACTAAAGTAACGGATCATCGAACAAAGAAACCCATTAAAGACACAGGGGTACCTGAACATCGAGTCAACACCAATGTTGATGAGAACAAGGCAGCCTCAGAGAATCCGAAGAAGCATGAAAATGCTCCCATACAACCTCCCTCTTTTCCTATGACCAGGGCCTGGGTGGCTACTGCGGCTGCACTCTCTTCGGGTATGTCTAAATCTACACCTTGCTCTTTTATTTTCACTTCTACATCTTGTGCTTCATCTATTATCTCTACTTGTCATCATTGATTTGTAACTACCTACCCGACGCCATGCTCCTTGGCCTGCTCACTGTAGCCACCCGCTCCCTCTATCTCTTGCACCCAATCATCCTTCCATGAGGCGACCTTCTCTGCTACACACTCCTTTGACTCCAATTCAGGGTCTCACTCTCACTCTTACAATCTCAGATCTCACTCTCAAACAATGCCACTTGACTCTATTGGCATTGGAATCATATCCCCTCCCATCCCTCCCAAACCTCCCCGGGGAAGACGCTTATCCCTCTCTAAGGCCAAGCAGCATGCAGGTATGGAGGTCACCGCGGGTCGTCAACTAGATATTGACCAGGTTCTTAGAGCACATAACACCCTGGTGTCCTCTCCCTCATGAAGCTGCTCTCCTTCAATTGCCGAGGGATAGCTAGTCCCGAAAAAAATCTAGCACTCTAGAGGCTCCTAAGCTCCGAGCGAGTGGATGCCATTTTTCTTCAGAAGACTCTGGGTTTAGCGAAAGCCATTACTCACCTCCTTGAATCCATGCTTCTTGGATGGCATTTTCATGTCCTAGATGTACATGGGAGATCCAGAGGTATTGCGATGGGGTACAACTCCAGGACAATCAAATTATATAAAATTTGGGGGGGGGGGACCGGGATTCATCGAAGCAGACCTCTACATATCTTATTTAGGCACTGATATAAGATTGATCAATGTTTATGGCCCTTGCCAAAATTGGACTCCCTTCTGGGAGAATTTGCTCAGCTCTAGCCTCCTGCAAGTAGATAATCTCATCTTGGGAGAAGATCTAAATTTCTCAATTGGATATTCTAAATCATGGGGCCATAACGCTCAGATTGATATGCTATCCGACTATTTCAAGAAAATTTTGGAGGACCATGGCCTTATAGATATACCATATGCCATACTGCAACCCACTTAGAGGAACAGGCGGACTAGGGATGCTAGGCTAGCCAGAAGACTAGATCGCTTCCTCCTAAAACAACGACTCATGGGTATGGGGTGTGACTATAGGCAATGGGTTGGATCCGGGGGTTTGTCAGATCACTCACCCATATACCTTGAAATAAGTGGATCTGTGAACAAACCAAAAGCACCATATAAGTTTAATGCAACATGGTTAAAATATGCAGACTACATTAAGCTTGTTACTGATTACTGGAAGTCCCATTCCCCTGCAGTGGGAGGAAACATAGTAGAAGGATTTGCCCACAATTTAAGCAATCTGAAGAGACTATCCAAAACATGGGCTCACAACAAGAGACTGATAAATGATCAAGTTTTGAGAAGCACTGAAGCAGAGATAGCTTCTATGGAAGATGAACATGGAAGGGGATATCTATCTCCTAAGCATAAGGAGAGGCTCACTACCCCGGTGGCACAAAGGGACAAAATTCTAAAAGACAGAGAAGAATCGTGGAGGTTGTGGAGTAGAGCCATTTGGCTTCAAGAAGGTGGTGATGACACAAAATTCTACCATAATTTCACCAACGGACGAAAAACAATCAATGCCATATGGCATTTGAATAATGAACATGGCATCAGGGTAAACTCCTTTCAGCATTTAGCGTCCCTCGGTACTTCAAACTTCAAGAAAATCTATAAGGCCCCCCCTAATGCATCACTGGCTGGAATCATCAGAGTGGCGCAATTATTCCCTCAGTTTGTTGATCAGGAGGATGATAGGATCTCAATAAGGCTATTACTTTGGGGGAGCTCGAAGCCACTCTGAAATGGTTCAAGAAAGACAAGAGCCCTGGACTAGATGGATGGACTATCGAGTTCTATACTGTTTTTTTCAGAATTCTAGGAGAGGACCTCCTCAAGGTCATTGAAGATTGTAGAACCCCTAGGCGAATGTACGAGGCCTTCAACTCCACCTTCATTGCGCTCATCCCAAAATCTAACAACCTTATCTCCTTTGATGATTTCTGCCTCATCTCCCTCTATAATTGTATTTATAAAATCATTGCCAAAATCATAGCAAATCACCTCTATCCCATCTTATACTCCCACATTTCCTTTGAACAATTTGCTTTCCTTCAAGACCGACAAATTCATGAAGCTGTAGGAACTTCTCAGGACGTCTTGCATTCATTAAGACAAAGAAATTGAAAGGTATGATACTCAAAGTAGATCTCTCAAAAAAATTTAATCATTCTAGTTGGTTATATATCAAAATGCTTTTAACTCATCTCGGTTTCCCCATAGAGTTCATAAATTGGATTATGTGTTGCATAACAAACATATCTTTCAATGTCCTTATCAATGGATCAATGTTCCCTTTTTTCACTTGGAAAGGGGCCTCAGGCAAGGATGCCCTCTCTCCCCTTTATTATTTTTGTTCATAATGGAGGGCCTTAGCAGAATCATCTTGGAGGACCACAAGATGGGGATATTTAAGGGCATCAGGATAACATATAGTTGTATTCTAACCCATCTACTCTTTGTTGATGATGTCCTTCTTTTCCTTAACGGAGGTATTGGGGACCTGACAGAATTGCAAAACATCATGGCCATATTTAGAAGAGCAACAGGTATGGAGATAAATTGCATAAAGTCCACCATCACTGCTTCGGGTTGTTCACCTCACAAAATAAAATATGCTCTCCACATATTCCCATTTACTCTTCAAAATCTGAATGATGGACTTAGATATCTGGGGTACAGACTAAAACCTCACTACTACAAGATTTTCGATTGGATATTGTTGGTATCCAAGATTGAGAGAAGACTTAACATATGGCATCATAATTATCTCTCCAAAGAGGGACGACTGGTCCTTATTAACATCGTTTCGAAGCCACACCTGTATATTGGATGTCCCTAGCATAGATTCCTAGGGGCATTCTATCTAGAATTCAAAATATTTCTGCAGATTCCTCTGGAAAGGTAAGTAGGTAGGAAAAATATTCATCTGGGCTAGATGGGAGTTACTAGCTCTACCAAAGAAGTGGGGAGGATAGGGAATTAAAAGTCTGGATCATTTTTCAACTGCTTTGGCTGCTAAATTGGGATGGCAGCTAGTCAATTCATGCAGTTTATGGACGAGGGTGGCCTACTCGAAATACATATTTCCTCACAACCTGATGGATTGGATCAGACAACCCACTTGGAACAAGACATGGATATCTATCATATGGAAATCGGTAATCAACTCCCTGCCTCTCATCCGGGATGTGATCACCTGGAAAATACATTATGGCTCCTCGGTCTACATTGGATTGGATCCCTGGGTTGGCAGTGGCAACTCACACAGGCTCGCACAGGAAATAATCATGTGGCTCAGCAATGTTGGTACCAAAAATATTGCGGATCCAGAGAATACTACTCTTTTCCTATAGGCATGGAAGACCAATCATCGCCTAAATCTTCCACAAGTCTGGCATCACGATTGGGATAATTACCTCTGTGCACTAGCTGAATCACACATCAAGATCATAGAGGGTGAAGATGAACTTGTATGGGCACAGGCAAAACATGGTAATTATTCACCCAAGGAAGGATATCTATGCATCTATGCAGACCATCAGCCACCGATTATACAAAATTGGTGGAGTCAACTATGGAAACTAAAGGCACCCCCTAGATTGCGACTGTTCATGTGGGCAATGCTCGGGAACAAGGCCCCCACGAGGGACAATCTCAATAGGCGAGCTTTCCACAATCCATCTTGGTGCCACTTCTGCAAGAATAGTTTAGAATCCATTGACCACCTCTTTCTATTTTGTCTGATCATTGTGGACCTATGGAAAACAACCCTCCATGCCACCCACATTCATAGACAATGGCAAGGCACATCTATAAAGGACGCTTGGCTATCTTGGTGGGCATCGACTGACCCGATCAAAGCCAAAAACATACCCCTCCTTATATATTGGGCTATCTGGTTAGCCCGGAACCAATATATTTTCCAGAACATCATACCTAATTGGCACACTATCTTTGCACGCATTGTGGCCACCTATTATATCATTCCTAATGGCGATGCTACACCAACCCCTAGACTTATATTACCTGAGGCCATCAACTGAGACTACCCTAGGGCTTATTTTGATGGGTCTGCCCAGGAAGGAGATGTGGGGGGGAGCTATTCTCTATTTCTCTGACACACATTACTTTAAAATTCAAATGGGGTTGAGAAGGGGCACCAATAACTATGTCGAGCTCATTACTCTCAGACATCTCCTTCATTTTGCATTAAGAAAACAATGTAGGACTATATAAATTTTTGGGGACTCAAAGATTGTTATCAACTGGATAAACAATACATCTACTTGTCATGCTTATACTTTGAGACCCATTCTAGAAGAGGCACACAGACTCATAGCACTTTTTTATCACTTTGTTTGTCGCCATAAATACAGGGAACACAACTAGATTTCCGATCAGCTTTCGAACCGGCCTCGAGGTACATCGATGATACAGGAACAGAGAAACAATGATCACTATCAATACTACCACCGCCCATACATGAACTTCAGAGCATAATTGGGCTCGGAGGGGCCTGTCTTTACATGGTTTTTATTTATGGATAATTTATCAGTACATATGTATATCTTGTTTATGTTAGTTGTATATAGAGGCACCTTAAAAAGCTTTACTCCCTACGTGGAGCTCCTTTGAACTTTGATGAATTTTTGAAAAAACTGTATTCCCTGCATGGAGCCACATAAACTTATGATATGTTTTTTTGATGAGTGAATCGCCACACTATATAGCATATATGACAGAACATTTACAATATGTAATTTTCTTACTATCAAGAAAAATTACTATTTTTCCTTGTGAGAAAAAAAAAAATAAAAATAAAAATAAATAAATAAATAAATAAATTATTAGATAAAAATAACCTGAATCACTCATTTAATAAAAAGTTTGGGCAATTTCTTATTTCGCTTTGGCTAATAATAACTAAATTCATAGACATTGGCGCAAAAAATGATGCCTTAAATCGAATCCATCATAGATAGCCATTTAATTGAATCAATTGTGTTTAGTATGAAAATTCCATAAACTAGAAAAGGAATGGACTCAAGATTTGTTACAATATTTTTAAGTGCATGGCATTCTAATATTAATTTGGTGGTTGAATTACTTTTGAAACATGTTGGTCTTGTATAAGTGAACGTCCTTAGAAATTTGAATGATAATAAAAAAATATGCAAGAAAATAGAAGCATATAGTGAAAATCAAATATGAAATTTGATTTTTTATTTTTGGGTAAAAGTGGAAGGGAAATAATAGTAATAGTAATTTTAATTTTTAAATTGCTTAGTTTTTAAATTTTTTATATATTTTGTAAATAAAAATGTGAAATCAATTTATTTATTTATTTTTATTTTTTTCTTCCTTTTCAGAAATAATAATAGTGATAATATTTTTTTTAATTTATTTTTAAAATATTTAATTTTTCTTAAAGCTTTTGGAAAACAAAGCATATTTTGGGTTGAAACAAAGGCCTTGAATGGAAGATTGTGGTGTCTAATAGCATGGCCCTGTAAATTGGAAATTCGGCACATTCGGAAAGGTGGCGAATTCTAATACTAAATCCTCCTTGTATTAAAAAATTGAAATCTAATGTTTAGCATAGCGATAGATAGCTCTTATTAGTTAATGTTTGGCATAGTCGTAGCTATTAGTATTTTCAGTGTATCTTATAGAGAGGTTTTAACATTACTTTTTGTCCTTCAGGAGAAAACGTTGTATATATATTATTATAACAAAAAAGATAAACTGTACATTCTGCAGAGATTGACTATATATTATGTCCAGTAGGTGCATTGCCGAGAGGATAGATACTTACAAAAATTAACATCTGAAAAGTTTTTCCAGGATATATATATAATATATATATATATATATATATATAATATATATAATATATATATATATATATATATCTATTTCCCTAGATTGATCATAAGATGTTTAGTGATATTCAGGCATTATTATATACAGAAAACAAAATACCTGTTGCCATGAGATAGAAAAATTTTGGATCGAGATCTTGAAGCATACCAGATTTTTGGCGACACTATATGCCCGACATTGTGAAAGGATGGAAATGGTATGTAGTGGAATCTACAGAGAGGTTCAGATGCCACATACTGCATGTTGATTGCAAACCTTTTTTTGTTAGTTCATCCGCCTCCTTGTTTTGCAAACTCTTTATGTGTGAGATAGGGAAGAGAGAAGGCTTCCATAGTGCTGCAATTTTGTTCATCCATCCGGATAGGTTGTCATTTTTTATAGTTTGTTTTCCAATCACGTGCTCTATGACGATTTTGGAGTCGCCATAGATTTGGGTTGGGCCAATATCCAAAAAAGTGCAAAAAATGGGAAGACCGTGGAGAGCCATGGCCTCAGCTCTGTTGTTAGTCCCCAGTCCACCATTCCAATAGATATAATACTGCAGGTCCTTTGCAATGTAAATGTATATACCGCAAGCACAAATGTCGTCTTTTGATGCACCATCGAAATGTGCTCGAGGGATGGAGAGCTGTAGAGTTTCCGAAGGAGAGTGATGAGACTGTATTTAATGGGGAATATTAGGAAGGATTGATATATAAAAGGGGATAATTTTGTCATATAAATGCCCAAAATCCTCCTTGCCATTTTGAAATATTCTTTTGTTTCTTGTTTTCCAGATGAACCAGAAAACAATAAGCGGAATAGGCCTCTAGTTGTTTTTCTGGGAACTCCACCATTGAAGAGCATCCATTATAGAGGAGTGTGATTGACATAAAAGCCGAAATGTGAAGCCAAACGATTCCATAGGATCTGTTTCATGTTGTCTTTTAATTCTGAAAGACAAATAGAGCATATGGTTGGCTTGTGCCAGTTCCTTTTCTACAGATTAGTCCAAGTGAGTTTTTTATTATGAAATACTAGCCATGAAAACAGAGTAATTTTTAGTGGACAACCTATTTTCCATAAAGTATTGGGAAGTATTTTCCGGGAGGTGTTCATTAAATTTTCATTTATGGAGAGATATATATCCTTGACTAATACATTGGATCTTCCTTCCTTTATCTGCAGGACAATGCTGTCAGTTTCCTCTGTTTTATAAAGCCTCGCGTGTTTCATATCCCATATAGTCTTGTTCCATATTTCAGTTAAAGATTCATCCAGGCCCAGCTCTATGGTCGATTTCCAAATTGGAATAGTTCCCTGCCATCCATGAATGACTTGTGCCCAATAGAACAGACCTTTTTGATGAAGGGACATGAGAAGTTGTTGCAGGATGGGTGATTTGGCCTGTACACCCAAGATAGAATGAATTCCAATTAGAATGTTGTTACCTGTTTGAAATTTCCATATCAGCTTCTCGAGGAAGAATTGTGAAACCTTTTTGAAACTTCTCCAAATGGCCGACCCTTGGCAAGGGCCTAATGATTTGTTCCTGTAGCAATAAGTGATGTCTTTATTTCCAAAATATTTCATTTTCATAGCAATACTCCAAAGGTTGTCACCAAATACTACTCTCCATAGAGATTTACATAGAAGGGCCATACCGAAACTGCAAAGATGCATGATGCTCCAGCCCCCCATTTTCTTTGGGAGGGATATGTTTATTAGTTTTGTAAGATGATATTTCCTTTTTTCTTTGCATCCTCCCCAGATAAAGGTGGCCATCAAACTGTTTAATTTTTTTATAATAGCAGAAAGGATATAATATAGATGTGCCCAATAAACAGATAATTGTGCAAGTACAAATTGAGAGAGGATCGTTCTGCCTACCAAAGATAAACATTTAAATTCCCATCCCGATATCCTTTTATAAAATTTATTAATAATCCATGACTAGTCGGATATGGAATAGGTCGTGGGCTTTAGTTGGGAACCCAAATATTTCATACCTTCATTGATAGAAATAACCTAAATTCTGTAAAGATGAGAAATATAGTCCATTTCATTCATATTGACCTTCCCATAATGAAATGAAGATTTTCCTTCGTTTATACATAAACTTGTATCCCTTTGGAAGGATATTAATATCTCATACATAATAAGCCAATATTGTCTACAGAGAGTAGAAAAAAGAAGGATATTGTCCACGAAGAGGTTATGTGAGAAATAGCATCCCCTAGATATGTAAAGAGGGCAAATGTTCCCCGTATCCATAAGCTCTTTTTAGATGAAGACTGAGTGTATCCATAACTAATATGAATAAAAGGGGGGACAGGGAGCATCCTTGATGGAGACCTCTTGCAACCGAGAAGAAAGTAGAGGGGAAACCATTGATGAGAACGGAAAAGTTGACTCCTTCCACACATGCCATAATCCATTTAGTACACTGATCATTTAGTCTGACCTTTGTGAGAAGACATCTCAGATAGCCCCAATCTAGGCAGTTGTAGGCTTTTCTGAGATCTATTTTAAGAATGGCCTCTCCTAACTTTTTTATATGCATAGAGTGTAAGGCTTCTTGAGCTATAGCCACAACATCTAATATATCCTGCCATTTAGAAACTATGTTGTTCTTTTGAGAGATAAAGAGAGAGTTTTCCACAGATTCTTTCTGCAATCACTTTTGAGATGATTTTGTAGACAGTATTGCATAGTGATATAGGTCTGTAATCAGAAAAATATAAAGAGTTTTTTTTTGGGATCAAAGCTATATAGGTAGAAGTAATGATGTGATTAATCTTGTCGCTTCTCCTGGTTTCTTCCACCATTCCTAATATATCATTTTTCATCATATCGAAGAAATGGATGAAAATGTCAATGGTCCAACCGTCAGGGCCAGGGCATTTGTCTTTTTTAAAGGATTTCATAACAGTAAGTAATTCTTCCTCCGTTACAGCAGCAAAAAGTCTTTCATTATCCTCTTCATTGAACATAACAGGGAAAGGTTCGATGCCCCACAAAATGTTATTTATCTCTCTGGTGTCTGCCTGTTTGTATGCCTTTTGAAAGTGTTTTACCGCTTCTTTGGAGATCTATTCCTGTGTATGTACTATTCTGCCATCTTCACACTTTATTTTCCATATAGAATTGGAGGCCCTCCTTTTGTTTGCAACACGGTGGAAGAATTTAGTGTTTTTGTCTCCTTCCTTTAACCATGTGGCTCGGCTCTTTAACCGCCAAGTCCTTTCTTCAACGGAGAGTAACTTCTGTTTCCTTTTTTCAAGTTCCCACAGCCGAGAACGAGCATTCCATGAAAAGGAGTGGGATGACATACTTTTTGCAATGATTTCTAATTCCTTTTTAATCTCTTGTAGTTCTAGACGGCTAGACTTTCTTTTCTGGATCTGCCATTCTTTTATTTTTGTACGCAGACGTCTCATCTTGTCAATCAATTTTTCCGACAAGGAGCTTCCAAAATACAGTTCACTAGATTGCCACGTTTCACGAATAATGTTGTTTAAAGATTCATCTTCAAGCCAAATCTTGTTGAATTTGAAAGGATATTTCATACGCGAATGATGTTCAAACCATTGCAGTGCAATCAGACGATGATCCGAAATAAAAATAGGAAGGGTATCTGAACTCGGGAGACCAAACTTGTCCATTAAATTTTCATGCATAATGAATCTGTCCAATCTTTTTGCGATAAAGGCATCTCCCAACCTTCCATTGTCCCATGTAGGTGATAAGGATTTTGGGAAAACATCTACAAAGTTGAAATGCAACAATGCTTCTCTGATTTTTTCCCCAACTGAGTCCTCCTTTTTCGCTTTTCCCAATACCTCGTCTGGTCCCAAAGTGCAGTTAAGATCACCAGCGATGAGAAGCGTCTCAATATCCATAATACCTGATGAAAGGAATTCATTCCAATATGATCCTTTGTCTTTATAGGGTGCGTATACATTTAGTATATGATAACAGTCCACACAGCCTCTCTCCTTAGCGATAATCAGGATACCCCCTAGGCATCGGAACGTGATAGCAGAAATCCATCTTGAGTCCCACAGAACCGCCAAGCCTCCAGAGAAACTAGCTGCCTCTGTAGCCGCCTATACCAGGTTGGTAGCATGGCCTAAAAAAAGACATAGTGTCCCGTCTGTTGTGCATTGTCTCCTGTATTAAGATCATCCTGTAAAAGAAGATAGAAATAAATCCTTTAGAGCTAAAAATTACGGGTCAGCTCAAAGACCCCTTATATTGATCGAAAGTATGTTCATCATTTGGCACTCTTTCCGGGCATGTCTGCTCTAAGAGGCCCGCTTTCCGGAAGATCAACAATGGGGATGTCGACTAAGGAGGATTCCTGGAAATCAACATTAGAAATTCCTTTTCTCCCCCTGAAATGCCTACTGCCCCCTATTATTTTTTTGGCGAACAGTGATATTCTTCGCCAAATTGGGACTGATGATAGGAGAAGAAGACATTCTAGGTTTATTTATGGTAAGGGGCAGCAGGTGAAGAGATTCCCTCTGTGAAAGCATATCTAGGTCGCTGCCCATAGAGTTTGTGGTGGATGGCAGAGGAGATGCAGGGGGAGATACCGAGATCAAGGGGGCTTTATCCTTAGAGGATTTATGGGAGACGTTCGGGGTATGGTGAGGTATTGTAGAGGGGGATAATATATGAGGGGCATGATCAGATCTAACAGGTGATGAAGAGGATGATGGGACAATGAGAATATTTGTATTCAGGTGAGAATCGAAACATTCTTTAGGAATGGGTGAAGGCGATATGATGGGAATATTTGATGACGATTCAGGAGGAGGCGGTTGGGAGGAAATGACATTAACACCCACGCTGAGAAAATTGTCCATCGAATTCGATCTCGAAATGTTTTGGGAGGAAGATTTTTGATTTCTGGGGTAGAAGAAAGGACGGTGAGATATCTCCCCCGACAGGTCCCGGGAAATGGAAACATAGTGAGGTCTGACCGTGGAAATATCGACAATTGGAGAATTTCTATTAAAATAGTTCTTTGCATCATCCTTGGCACTGAGTGGAGAAGACATGTACTGGGATTTCTGGTACACCCTGTGATTCTTATATCTCATCTTTTCATTTGTATGCCGCGGACATTTGTCTTTGAGATATCCCGTTTTGTGACAGAGGGAGCACCTAAAAGGGACTCCCCAGTAGTCGAGTCTTTGACAGGTAGATAAAGCTCCCCAGAACAAATCAACATGATTCGGAAAACCACCCCTATAATCTTTCTCCAACAGAATCCAGGCAACCCTTTTGTCTTTAGCGCCAAGGCATCTAGGGTCAACATAGACAAACTTCCCAATTGCATTTCCAATACATGCAAGAGATTCTTTTGTCCACAGTTCAATAGGGAGCGCAGGTAATTTGACCCATATATAATTGTTCTGGGGGGTGTTCTTAAGAGGGTTAAAACCTATGTACCATTTATGGAGGGCCAAAAAACTCTGTCCGTGTACCCATGGGAGGCCCCAAATGGTATTGATATCCTTTACTTTCAAAAAATGAAAGCTGTACCAGTCTTTCATTAGACGAACAATGGTAGGAGTGTAACCAATGAGTGGCTTCCATCTAGCTCCTAGCCATTTCCTAATCTGGACATCATCCATGTCAGGAAAGTGCCATTTCCCTATAAGAGCGCGGGATTGCAAACTTGCTATACGGTCCGCCAACATAACCCCGTCCAAACATATAGCAGCTGGGGAAGGGGTGATCTTAGCAGGTCGATGATTGGTTTTCCTGTGGGGGACAGAGGGGGGAGCATCATCCAGTTCAGGAACTTGTTGGGAAGTCCGCAAGTGCTCTGCCAGCAAGAAGATTTAACAGTGCCAACGTATATTGCTTTTGCCTCCATGGCAGCTTTTACTAATTCCGTCGAGTCAGATTGCATGTGAATAATTTCCATCTCATCGGACAGAAGAAGTCTGCCTTCCCATAAGGTGACTGGATAGGGGAGTAAATAGAGGCGCAGTTCAATAGGACAGATATTTCAAATATTTTGATTATGTTGCCTCCTCGGGATATAGTCTTCCATCAAAGTAAAGAAAAAGTACACTGCATATATACCGAGGAGATAAAAAGCCGGAAAATACCTCCAGGTATTAATAGAAAGAGGCAAGGATTAGGAAAAAGGACCAAAAATAGTCAATGAAGAGGTGTGGTCTGGTAGTACTTATGAGTACGAGAAATAGAGGATATAGGAAGGAAGAGGATATGACGGCCTACGGATTCCCAGATAATTGAAAGTCCATTGAATGAATCTTCCTAACTTGACCGAGAGTAGGAAGATAGGACACAGGAAGGAATTAAGATAGTCTACGGAACATCCTCAAACAGAGTTGTCAGGAAATGGTCGGAAAAACGAGCACGGCAAAGGGGAAATCAGAGGTAACAGAGTATGGGTATGAAAAATTAAGAGGATGCACCCGTGGAAATGATACAACAACAACAAACTTCGTAAATGCACCACCAAGGTCCAATTTTAAAATGACAATCAGTCCATGGCCTAGTAATAACAACAAAATTCCTGAAATTTTTCATAGGAGTTCAAAACCATTTGGAAAAAATAGACCAGATCATGGGGAATTATAGTTTGACTGTAACATATATAACAGTAGATAGTATGTTCCTAAATTTCTATATAATTTTCATCAGAGTATAAACCATTTATAGCCCATCTCTCTCACATTATGCCAAGACGAGAATAACAGGATAGGAAATAGGAACGAAATATGAGCATTGCATTATCGTTCATGTGAGCACAAAAAACTCTGTTTAATGTATATCAGGTTATCTAACATCCATATATCTAAATCAAAGGATTAGAATAAAATTGACCTATGGCCTCGCCGGAGTTGAGGGAAGTGCGCCGCAAGATTGCTAGCAAATCTGAACCAGAATGCTTTGAAACAGGCGTATAATCATCGAAAAGAAACCAGGATAATGAGAAGTCCCAGGAATATAGAGTGTGATATAACAAGCCGCAGAACAGAGGCAACCCCTCGCCAAAGGGCGCAGGGTAGCAAAGGCCAGGCCAAAAATTTTGATGCTGGTGGAGGTGAGGATTTGTAGAAAAAACTGTAGACAAACTATGTAGAAACTTCTAACAGGTGTGAAAAATGCATGAGCAAATCATGGGCTAGCCATGCATATGGCGCCACGTTCAGACAGGAAAACCGGCCATAGATAAGTGTAAAAAGGGGGGAAAACGTGGCAAGAGATGATTAAGACTAACATGCAAATGATCTATAGATATAGGAGTCTATCAGTGCGCACTCTGTGATGGCAGGAGTTCAGCTATAAACCTGGCACATGGCACATAGAGAAGAAACATCACTGGTTGATTGCTTTCGCCGCGTTCTTCCACTTGGATCCCGCGTTCCTCCTCTCACTTGACATTGCAATAGTTGACTTGTGGTCAGGTTTTAACATTACTTATAATGCTAAATTTCATTTCTGGCTACCTCCGCAAGTTAGTGTAACTGATTTTCACCGCAGTGTTAGATATGATAGAATTGATCATATTGTCTAAAAGATTAAAAATCGTTAGGTGTCAGTTTGAGGACTTGGCCGTGAATTTGAAATTAATAAATTTTATGGCCATTAATTTAATATTTCTCTGAATTGTTGGAGTTCTTGATAAAGAGAACGAGATTTTTTATTAATTAAAATGAATGAAAGGTTTTAAAGTAAGTGAATTTGAAATTAATAAATTTTATGGCCATTAATTTAATATTTCTTTGAATGGCTGGAATTCTTTTGATAAAGAACAAGAGATGTTTTTATCAATTTCTCTTCATTGTTGGAGTCATTTTGATGAAGAGGAGAACGATATTTTTTATCAATTAAAATGAATGAAAAGTTCTAAAGTAAATAAACACAATAAATTAAAATGCAAAAATAGATTTTTGCTAAAGAAAATGAAATATAATAAAATATTCTAAATTTTTTATTCTAAATAGATTTTTGGTAAAGAAAATGAAATATAATAAAATATTCTAAATTTTTATTAGTAATAGATTTTTGGTAAGAAAAATAAAATATTTTAAATTTTATTAGTAATTTGTGATTGATTTTGTATTAATTAAAATGTTGATTATAAATTTATATGTTTATTTTAATGTTTTATATCAGTTAAATAATTGGCGTTGTTTATTGAGGTGATAATTTTGTTTGGATGACTATTTTTTGTTGGAACTTGCAAAAAAAATTGAGTGTGAGATCATTTTTTTCCTATGGTGGAAATGGATTTAACACCATTAAAACGGCAAGGCACCCAAATTCATGGTTGTCAAATGGATTTTCAAAAATTTGTGTAACCTTTTGTCAAAATCCTACCAGAATTTCCATTGTTTTCTCAGTGAAAACGTAGTATCCTTAAACCTAAGCGGGCGCACACACACACACACACATATATATATATATTCTTTTAATTATTAAAATCAAGTTTTGTCTCCTACAATATTCGTGGAGAAATTTGAATGGTTATTGCCTCTCTCTTTTTAATTATTAAAATCAAGTTTTGTCTATTACAATATTCGTGGAAAAATTTGAATCCTTATTGCCTTGCAATTACTTTTCTAGGATTTTCCTCGGTTTGGCTAGCAACTAATATAGATTTATTTAACTTTAGAGTACATAGAGGAATCAAATATACAACATAATTATTCAACAAAAAACAAATATTATAAATTGAATTTGATATATGTGAAGGCAATTTAATTTTAAGTAGGAGAAGACTTATGTTGTATAAATTTATATAAAGAAAAACAATATGAAAAAGTTTAGAAGCATATATATTTGAAAATTTTAACTAAACCTATATATAAAATGTTTTCTAAAATGACATTTTCTTTTAAAAAAGAACCAAATGCAAAAGTAGTTATGTGTAACAACATATGTATGAAGTCACAGATGTGTGCGGAATAAAAGTTCTCTCCCATATACTCTTCTTTCGCATAAAAAACCCCTACTTTATTGGATGACTATAATATAACTCACTCTACTTTTCAAAGTGATAACTTTTTACAAAAGGTCCAATTGCGGAAGTAGCTATGCGGAACAATAGGTGTATGAAGTCAGGGATGTGTGTGGAATAAAGGTTTTCTTACATATATCTCTCTTTCACACATCATTTATTCTGCACAATAAAAATATAAATCTTCTCGGCCAATAATTAATAGAAAAAACTTTCTTTATTGGATGACAAAAACATAACTCACTCTATTTTTTAAAGTGACAATTTTTTAAAGAAAATATCCAATTTCAAAAGTAGATGTGGGCAACAATAGGTGTATGAAGTTGGGGATGTTTGTGGAATAAAATTTCTCTGGCACATTCTTTATAACACACCCTAAAAAAATAAATCTCCTTGACCAATAATTAATTAAAAAACCCTACATTATTGGATAACAATAACATGATTCAGTTTTTTAAAGTGGCAATTCTTTTTTAAAATATATCCAATTGTGGAAATAGTTGTGCAGAACAACTGGTGTATGAAGTTGGGGATGCCTGCGGAATAAAAGTTCTCCTACACATACCCTTCTTCCTCTTTGGCACATCTTTTATTCCACACACAAAATATAAATCCTCTCGACCAATGATTAATTAAAAATCCCATGCTTTATTGAATAACAGTAACATAACTCACTCCTCTAATAGAAAGTCTAAGCAACTTTTTCTTCTAAAAAACTTGCTAGCATTTTATCAGTTAACTTGGAGCCAACTTAATTACTTTGTGCAAATTTTGCAGCCACGGAAGACGTGACCCCATCACGTCCAAATTTTCATGTCAAAATCCTAAATCCCCACAGTGCTTTGAATTTCGCCAACTAAAAATCTCGCCATTCAGCTAGAAGTTGGTTAAATGTTCCACCATAAATTTTCTTGTTGCATCTGGATGCGTCAAATTCTTGAGCTCCGATGAATCTAAATAATTTTAAAATGATATTTTTTTTTAAAATAAGGAACGGCCTCCATCAAAATTTTCACAGGAAATGCAAATATTTTCTCGTTGTTGTTAAAGGCTTGAATTCTTCTAAATCTATAGAAATTTGTAGTGAAAAAAATTAAAAGAAAGAATTTCTGGCTCAAAATTTCAACTGTAGTAAATCTATGTGGATAATAAATTTTGCAGTCAACAAACAAATCATGTACCTCCAAAACTCACAATCCTTTAAATTACACCAACTCAAAACCCTGGCATCTATGTTGATATGACGTTAGCTAAAAGAAATGGCTTAATTTTCTTGAGGATTTAATGGGTAATCTTGCTAAATCTAAAGAATTAGGAAGGAAAAGGAACAAATATGTGTAAAACTTTAAAACCCTGTTGATCTACAAAAATAAATTTGCACTCACCAAACAAGGAAAATACCTATTAAATTGCAAATTATAGAAAAATGACCAAATTAACAAACTATCTGCCATGACAAATTGTTAAATTCTTAATATATGGTTGATAGTTG
Organism: Pinus taeda; assembly: GCA_000404065.3. Classification (NCBI taxonomy): domain Eukaryota; kingdom Viridiplantae; phylum Streptophyta; class Pinopsida; order Pinales; family Pinaceae; genus Pinus; species Pinus taeda. The sequence goes on from APFE031175934.1 coordinate 36,539, forward strand.
TTGCATTTCAACCCTCAATTTTAATGACTAGCGAAGATAGAACTTTGCAAACTTTAGCCACTGAAATAAATTACAAATTTTGGTTGAAATTTACAATTACAATAACCCAAAAATAAACCCTAAATCCTTGGCCCAACTAAACTACTCCATAACCTTTTCATCTAAATTTGTGAGCAAATGGGGTTTCCATGCCAAAATTTCTGATAAAGCCCCCCCGACCCCCAATTTTTCCAAAAGTGAGATCGAAGACCTAAGCTTATATTCGCTGATATTAAATACTTGTGCAATAGGAGAAACGAGTTTGGAGAGATTCTCTTCCTTCATGCAAATCCTGAGGAGCATGAGCTTACACTGCATGTTTCTTTCAAGGTGACAAAAGAAAAGTCTATGGTTGTAAAGGACCACCCTTCGAATCTAGGAACATCTGGTCAAACCACAACCATTTCACAATTCCAAACATTTCCATATTCTGATTCAATTTTACTCGATGGGATTCGTTGGGATGCCTAAATGCTTTAGCAATTTTTTCGGGTGTTAAACCATATTTATTGATGAGAAATTAAGTGGCAACACCCCATCTAAGGTTATGGATGGTTATGAAAGATAGAATTAATAGAAAGTTTGAGCAAATTTTTCTTCTAGAAAGCTTGCTAGGGTTATAGGGTTAAGAATCTTCTAGAATTATTGGAGAGAGTTTGTTTCATAGTTGTGCGTGTGTCCTATATTAGGATTATTTGCTATTTTTTAGGAGTCAGTGTTAATCTCCCTAAAATGATTATGATGAAAATTTATATATTTATGATTAATGAATAAAGTGTTCTCTACTTGGGTAGTCCAAGTGCAGCTTGCTCACATGTGAGCTACTAGTTTTAGAATATAACTTGTATCTTCTATTTTCTAACATGGTATCACAAGTAGTGAGCCTTGGTGGTTGAAGTGAGTGCCTTAGTGGCAAATTTAGCCCTGGTGGTTGGAGAGCCCTAGTGGCAGTGTAGAACCTTGGTGGTTGGATTCAAAATCCTCAGTGGTTGAATTGTGAGCCTTAGTGGCAGCAGTGGAGCCTTTGTGGTTGGTTAATTTGAGAGCCTTGGTGGCTGAAATGTGGAGCCTTGGTTGATGGAGGGAGGCGTATGTGTTATCTAATATAGAATTGGAGCAATGCGTAATTTTTCCCTCATTTATGCATTGGTTAAATAAGATAATGCGCAAATTTTCTAGAAATTAATGCGTTGATCGACCTCTACTTACAGGACTGAGGACCAATGTAGGCCAAAAGCACAGACTCAATATCTCAATGTTGCGCTGGTCTTGGTAAATCTGATATGCAAGCATGACACAACGGATCATGGTGAACCTGACGTGAAGCAGCGGATCGTGGTGAACCTAACGTGAATTGCATGGATCAATTGGCGGATGCGGTGTGCCTATGGTGGATCTACGTGAGGGCAGCAATGCTAGTTCATGCATGATTCAGCTACCGGTGATGCATTCACGCAAGAGGCCGAGTAATCATGGTAGCGCGGTTGTAGTCATGTTCCTGACGCATAGTGGTGTTCCTGTTCATGGGCATAGTGGCGTTCCTACGGCATTAACCTGAAGACGAGATCGCTCCAATCGTTCTATGGGTGTTTTATTATGGTCGGAGGCCAAAGAAGTTTTTGTGCCTTTTTTACAGATTTTTTTTAGATTTTTTTTTATTTTTTTAGATTGAGATTTCGATCTGTAAATCGATCCAGTCCAATAAGCTTCAAAACCAGAGATTAATTGTATGTCGAGATCGCTTGAGGTCCAAATTGGTTTCTTTTTGAAATCGTCAGTGGGTTGTGTTCTGAGATCACTCCAACTTTGCCTTGATGTAGAGGCTGAGGTTTGTTGAATCAAGATTGCTGGAAATTGCCAGGGTAGATTGAACCTTTGGTGAATTTTTATTTTATTTTATTTTATTTTATTTTATTTTATTTTATTTTATTTATTTATTATTATAAGATCGAGATCCCAGGTATAGCTTAGGTGGCCAAAATCGTAGTAAGATTGCTCTTGTGTGTTGTTTTTTTAAAATCATTGAAAGCATCTCTATCGATTGCTAGAGATTGTGTATTATGTGATAGATCCATAAAATGATCATGTCACAATGAATAATCATATGGCAGAAGCATACCTAAATGAGAGCAATAAGCTCGAAGGGTCAAACTACACAATTTGGAAATTTGAATTGCAGACACTACTCGAGGGTTCAAGTGCATGGGCAATTGTAAATGGGGATTAAATGAAACTGAACACAGGCAAAGGGGGCACAACTGTAGCAATCCAAGATTGGGAGAAGAGGGAGAACAAGGCAAAGGTGTTGTTGAAGATGTCAGTGAAAGACAACATCATCCCTCTCATCAAAGAGTGCAAGTATACCAATGATATTTGGGGTAATCTCAAGGATATGTCTGAGATAAAGAATACAAATCGCCTATTGTTCCTAAAGAGTAAGATTCTCTCCATCATAATGGAGGAGAATGATTATGTTGTTGCATTCATCTCTCAAATCAAAGAACTGAGAGATAAGTTGGGCGATATAGGAGAGAAAGTGGCCAACACTAATCTTGTCATGATTACCTTAAATGATATGACTGATAATTACAAATGCTCATTACAGGGTTATCAGCGAGGGAGAAAGCTCCCACCTTTGAAGATATGACAGGGATCTTGACGCAGGAAGAAGAGAGGTGAATGAACCTGAAGCCTGAAAATGCAAATCTCGCATTGATGGTGAAGAAAAAGCCTTTCAAAGAGAAACCATGAGTATGACAAAAGGGTGGTGGTACACCCCAACAAAAGCCTTTCCAAGGTATGTCTTCTACCAGAAATGATTCAGGAACCAAATGTTTTTACTGTGGTAAATCCAGTCACATTGCTAGAAATTGTTATAAGAAAAACACTGATGAAGCTCGATACAGATAGAAGAGACATAGAGGGCACTTTGCTAACAAATATCAGAATCATGATCTCAAAATATTTGTCTCTGATTATGCTCTCCCTGCTAAAACTGATGAGGCCGAAACTTGGTTTGTGGATTCTGGAGCTTCCACTCACATGACAGGTAATAAGAATTGGTTTGAAAGTTTTAAAGAGACCAACAGTGGTGCTAACATCTACCTTAGTGATGACAGAGCATACCAGATTAAAGGGTATGGAGATATTCTTGTGACATTGCCTGATGGTAATATTAGGTGCATCTAGAATGTCATGTACATATAGGGTATTAAAAATAATTTCATCTCTGTCTCTATGATTGCAGATCATAACATGAAGGTGGAATTTTATAAAACCTATTGCGTCATAAAGGATTTGTTGGATCACCAAAAACTAGTCGCATCAGGAATATGAGTTAGAGGTCTGTATAAGTTGAATGTTACAAACGCGCCACATCAAGCTTTAACTTAAACAACCATGCCAGTGGAGAATATTTGGCATCAAAGATTCAAACACATCAATCTTCATGACTTATTGTTGCTGCAAAAACAAGGTATGGTTAATGGAGTTCATGTTTTAAAAAATGCACATGTTGATTGTCAAGGATGTGCACTTAGAAAAATGCACAAGGATGAATTTCCCTCAAATGTAAATAGAAGAAAGAGAGATATACTTGAACTTGTGCACACTGATATATGTGGACCGATGCAGACAAGGTCATTAGGAGGAGCTTATTATTTTTTATTATTTGTTGATGATTGCACAAGATATACCTAGGTATATTTTCTCAGAAAGAAAATTCATACTTTTGAACATTTTAAAGAATTCAAAAGTATAGTTGAAAAGCAGATAGCGAAGGTAATCAAAATTCTCTTCTTAGATCAAGGGGGAGAATAAAATCTTGGAAACATCATCAAATATTACAAGGACCATGGAATAATTTAGCAGTTTACAGTACCCCACACTCCACAACAGAACGAGGTTGCAGAGAGAAAGAACATAACTCTGGTGGAATGTGCACACAACATGTTGAAAGGTAAGAACCTATCTAATGGTTTTTGGGCAGAAGTTATTAATACTGCAGTCTATTTAAAGAAAATGAGTCCAACGAAGAGCCTTGATATTAAGACTCCATTTGAGGTTTTATATGGTTCTAAGCCTGCATTTAGTCATTTAAGAGTATTTGGTTCAAAATATTTTGCACATATTCCTAAGGAAGATAGGAAGAAATTGGATGCTAAGGCCATAAAATGCATATTTGTAGGGTATTGTTCTGAGTTTGAAGCAAACAAACAATTTAATCCATCTACTCACAAGGTATTTGTGAGTAGAGATGTTATATTCCATGAGCAGGTTGATGATGGGAACAAAGACAAAGGCTATGAGGAGTGGCATATGCCTTTACTAATTGAAGATAACAATGAGGAAATTAAAGTCAACCATGTGCAGTGGCATAAAAAAGAAGAATCAAGTGATGCAGCTGCAGTCAACAATCCAAGTCCACTAAGGAGTGAGCAAGACAGATTTGAGGGAAGTTCGTTACCAAGGAGATTAGGTAGGTAGAGTTAATTACCAGCAAGGTATAGAGACTATGCTCTTATGACCAGTATTTTAAATGTTGTTGAGCCCTTAAATTATAAAGAATCAAGTTAGTATGATGAATGGAGGGCAACTATGAAGAAGAATATGAGTCAATAATTAAAAACATAACGTGGAAATTAGTTGAACTGCCAAAAAGGAAACAACCCATAGGTTGTAAATGGTTATATAAACTTAAGTTCAAAGCAAATGGTAGTATAGACAAATATAAAGCTAGTTTGGTAGCTAAGTTAAACACTATTAGAATTTTAATAGCCTTAGCTACAAAGCATCATTGGAGGGTACACCATCTAGATGTGAAATTAACTTTTTTAAATGGAGAATTGAAAGAAGAGGTATATTTAACGCAAAATGAAGGGTTTATTGAACACGAGCATGAACATTTGGTCTGTAGATTAAAGAAATCATTGTATGGATTGAAATAGGCACCCAAATCGTGATATCAAAAAATAGACTCTTTCTTCTTGTAGAGTGGTTATAAAAGGAGTAAAAATGACCCAAATTTGTGTATTGTGTTTGATTTAAAGGGGCATATTGTCTTGATTTCTTTATATGTTGACGATATGATCATTACTGGAAATGTTGATGAATTAATTAAAGAAATCAAAGTGCGGATGTCACATATTTGTGAAATGAAAGACCTTGGAGAACTACATTATTGTTTGGGTCTTGAAGTTTGGAGGGATTATGACTAGACTTTTCTCACTGAAGGAAAGTATGTCAGGGGATTATTTAAGAAATTTAGAATGGATCAATGTAAATATGCCTCAGTACCTCTACAGCAGAATGTCAAACTTCAAAATGATGATGGTTCTAAGGAGGTGGATGCTACACTGTATAGACAACTAGTTGGAAGTCGGATTTATTTGACTACAACTAGACCTGACTTAGCTTTTTTAGCCAGTATGTTGAGACAATTTATGTAAAAACCTCTTGAGAATCATTGGATGGAAGCAAAAGACGTCTTACGGTATCTTCAAGGAACCTTAGACTTTGGCATTAAATACACTGATTCTTTTGATGTTAAATTGACAGGTTTTTCAGATTCAGACTGAGCTAGAAATCTGGATGACAGAAGATCCATAACGGGTTATACTTTCAGCATTGGGTCCAAGGTCATTTCTTGGAGTAACAAGAAGAAAAGTACTATATCCTTATCCTCAGAAGAAGCAGAGTATCAAGTTGTATGTGCAACCACTTGTGAAGCAATTTGGTTGAGGATATTTCTTCATGATGTCGGAGAAGAACAAAAAGATGCTACAATGATTAAATGTGACAACCAAAGTTCAATCAAGTTGGAAAATAACTATGTGTTTCATAAAAACACAAAACATATTGATACTCAGTTTCACTTTGTTAAAGAAAAGGTTTAGTCTAAAGAATTTTTCATTGAATATTGTAATACCTGTGAGAATGCAGCAGATATCTTCACCAAACCCCTTAGGAGGATTAAATTTGAATTGTTTAGGGAGACATTAAGTGTGCAAGTGAAACCTTTCTCCATTAAGGGGGGAATTTGAAATTAATGGAGAATATGTATTATTAGAGAGAGTTTTTTTCACAGTTGTGTGTGTGTCCTAAATTAGGAATAGTTCTTATTTTCTAGGAGTTAGTTCTAATCTCCCTAAAATGATGTAAACTTATATATTTATGATTTTTATGATTAATAAATAAAGTATTCTCTGCTTGGGCAGTGTCTAGGTGCATCTTTCTCACCTATGAGTTGCTAGTTTCATAATATAAGTTGTATGTTCCATTTTTTAACAGTTGCATTTTAACCCACAATTTTTATGACTAGCGAAGATATAACTTTGCAAACTTTAAGCACTTAAATAAATTACAAATTCTAGTTGAAAATTACAATTACAATAACCTAAGAATAAACCCTAAATCCTCGGCCCAACTAAATAACTCCAAAACATTTTCATTTAAAGTCATGAGAAAATGGGGTTTCCATGCCAAAATTTATGATAAAGCTTCCCCCTCGACCCCCATTTTTTTTTCCAAAAGTGAGATCAAAGACCTAATCTTATCTTCGCTGATATTAAATACTTGTGTACTAGGAGAAATGAGTTTGGAGAGATTCTCTTCCTTCATGCAAATCACGAGGAGCATGAGCTTACATTGCATGTTTCTTACAAGGTGACAAAAGAAAAGGCTATGGTTATAAAGGACCACCCTTCGAAGCTAGGAAGGTTTGGTCAAATGACAACCATTTGACAATTCCAAAACATTTCCATATTCTGACTTGATTTTACTTGATGCAACTCATTGTGATGTCTAAATGCTTTAGCAATTTTTTCGGGTGTCAAACCACATTTATTGATGAGAAATTAAGTAGAAACACCCCTATTTAGGGTTATGGATGGTGTTTTTATTTGAGTGTAGATATTAGGAAATTTAAAGTGGGGTTTTGCAGTGAATGCAGGAGAGTGTAGGAGAGACATGGCTAGTGAAAATTGAAATCATTCTTTATAAATCATTTGCACATATTCTAAGTAGACATGGCCTTTGTGCAAGCTATGCAATTGGCTTAATTTTTGTCTTTCTCATATTTGCTTTTGTTTTTTAGCACTATCATTGTTGTAAGAGTTTTAGTTAGAAATTTTATAGCACAAAGATTCAAAGGAACATAACAAATAAGAAAACCAATGCATTTTACTTGTATGCATGTAAGAGTTTTAGTTAGAAATTTTATAGCACAAAGATTCAAAAGAGCATAAAAAGTAAGCAAACCTATGCTCTTTACTTATATGCATGTAAGAGTTTCGGTTAGAAATTTTATAACACAAAGATTCAAAGGAGCATAGCAAATAATAAGAAAACCTATGCTCTTTACTTGTATGCATGTAGGTTGCCATGCCGTCGCCGAATTGGCCCCAATTGTTGTAAGAGTTTAAAGATATGTAGACATTGTTAATTTCAATGCCATCCACAAGGAACAAATGTCTTTGAACGACCAGGGTTCTTTTGACCCCTCATGTGTGAATATGTCTTTGATCGACCAGGGTTCTTTTGACCCCTCTTGTTTCACACATCTAGTGGGTAAATGGCTACATTGCAGGTGACTATGGAAGTTTTATAGTGCTCACCACGTGACTAGCACTACCATTTGAGTGTATATTCCCACTACATCTTAGACTCACTTGCACCTCATAGCACACCATGAAAGTCATACAAACCTCTAAGAGACTTTGCGATTTCTGGTTTGCTATATGCGACCAGGGATTGTGGATATGAGCTCATATATCTTTGGATTACAAATGGATATGAGATGATATATAGAATTAGATTAGTCAAACTAACAATAGTTTTGACTAATCAGAGTCCAAAATTCAAGGTTGACTCACAGTACAAATAAAAAATTCGTGACTTTCGTATTGAGGTTTTTATTCAAAGTCCAACATTATGCGGATGACACATAGTATGAATAAATTCAATTCATAGCCTTCGTTTGAATTTTGAAAGTGAGATTTATTTAAACTATATGTTAAATACTTACATTGGAATGATTCACTAAAGAATTAAGTTAACAAAATTTAGATGGGATTAAATGCGTCACTTAGCACATAACATGCACCTGCAGGTTTTTAGCACACTCGCTAATATCACTTGTTATGGCACTTAATTCGTGTGTCTACCTTCAGTTGCATATAGATACTAAGAGAAGACATTAGGAAGATTGTGACACAAAGGATATGTGGAGAGATGAAATGGCAGGTTATTTAATAAAATGAATTGTATTGTTTGAACAACATTAGAAGGTAAAATTTATTAATAATATATTTATTTGGTAATAAAAAAGAAAAAAATATACATTTAAAAAATAATATTGCATAAATTCGATGTTGAAGTTAGGACCAATAAAACGAATTTTTATATATTTATTTTATTTAAAAATATCATTTATATAATAAATTTTGTTGTTGAAGTTTTATTTTACAATTTTTTAGATTACAACATGCCAATTTGTTAAAAAAAATTATTTTATGAAACTATATATATATAATATGTTTGGTTTATATTGAAATGAAATAATATAATAGTAAAAGTAATTTGGTATAGATATTTAAAGTATAAATGCACATGAGTATCATTATATTGAGAGATGTCTAATGTATTGCTTTTAACAAAAATATTTTGTGATGTGATTTTTTTACAAAAAATATTTGATAGTATTAGTTTAACTTAAGATTTCTTCTATATGTTTGTGAGTGGTAGCATAATTGGCAAAATGCATTTATGCAAGCCCTGGGAATCCAAGTGATTGGAAATTCGATTCCCTTAGCATGTTTCACTAGCAGAATTTAAAAAATTAAAAAGAAGAAGAAGAAAGATTTCTTCTCTATATTGTTATTTTGCTTATGATGTGACATCTTTAAAATTAAAAATTTATCTATTAAGTTAAAAGCTATATCATATCTTATATTTATCAAGGTTCACTACATTTTGCTTCTTTAATAAATTAATAATAATTAATCATAAACGTGGTAAGAAGAAGTATTTCAATACTTCTTGTAAAGGGACATATGTAAATATTTACTATATTAATACTTTTTCAATAAAATAAATGAAATATTATTAAAATATAAAACAGGGTATTAAGTTTAAAAGTAATAGTTCATTATGATAAGTAAGAAATTTATATGAATGTCAAACTATATATATATCTATTTTAAGTTGAAGCTTATGGAATATTCAAAGATAAAAATGAAATATGGATACAATTTTCTCAATACATTAATTAAAAAAAAAAAATTGGTAAAGTATTTAAAATATATAGTGAAAGGTAAGAAGACCCTCATTTGCATCAGTTGAAGTTGGTGAGAGAACTCTGGATAGAAAAAGGAACAAAACTTCCACGAGCAATTGTGAGCACACCGGGTGACCATTCCACTTCTCGTTAGTTCCAGGTAAGAGCATTGATCCTAACCTTGCATTTGATTCCTTAATTTATGATTTTACTAGTAATTTTAACTTTTTAGGCTTGCACTAGATATCTTAGCCGGTTCACGTGGTCTCCTAGACCAGGGGGCGCGTTAGCACGTTATGCATAAAAAGAAAGAGCATGTTAGCATGCTATGTGGAGTGAACAAGGCTGCATTAGTCAGCCAAGCGTAAGAAAAAGAAATGTTCTTAATTTCTAGGGTAATTTTGTTGGAAAAAAGACTAATAAAGGGTTCTTGTGATAAAGGAATCAGCGGATCAAAATGAGCCTTTAGAGAGAAAGATCTCATGACTGAGAGGAACTACATATGCTAAATGATTCAGCATGTCTAGCCACTCTGATACGATGTGGGCTATTAAAATGTGCTAGACTTCATATGATGAAAGGTCAGGAGGATCTCTTGATTTGGATAATCCAGTGGTGGGATGAACAACAGGGATTGTTCAGGATTAACGATCATGAGCTCTCCATTGAGCAAGATGACATATATTTCTTCATTGTTTTATCGTGCAAAGGTGCATGAATAAACTTAACAAGAGGGAGAGCATATCCGAGGACCACTGTGGATTTGATACGCACACAAGGGCCTGGTTAAACTATTGGGAGATCAACGAGAATGATGCATTGCAAAACATAAATAGCATTAAAGATATTGTTACTTCTAAGTTCAAAGAAAAAATATGGTGTGAGAAAGATTTAGTGGCTAAAAGAAAATTAAGTTATTATAAGAAAGTCATCAACCCCACCCTAGAAGATCAAAAGTATTTCTCTATTTTATCTAGCTCAAAGAAGAAAATTAATATAGCAAAGATTAGAACGAATTCTCATGAGCTCCATAGTGAAATAGGTCATTGGCCAGTTCCTAAAATGCCATGGATGGAAAGGACCTGCCATATATGTGAGAATAGGAACATCGAGGATGAAAACCACTTCCTCTTAGAGTGCCCCGCGTACAACCACATTAGATCTCAGTTTCACAATCTTTGTTACAATACTGACCTTCCTAGCATTTTACAATGTTAGAATTATAGTGAGCTCAGGAGGCTTCTCTCCAAGCTTTTTGAGCATAGGAATAAAATCTTAAATCAAAATAAATAATTTGTTTCTTTAGGTTTGATAGACCAGTGTTTGGTCTTAGCGGACGTTAACCATTATCATCATCATCATCATAGAAGGAAGTCGGTTGAACAGTAACAGAATTCCAGTAGAGCGGGTGGCATCAATACCAATGAGGTATATACTATGGATGGTAGTGCAACTAGAAGGGGCTAAGACTCAACATGTGGCTACAAAATCACAATTGTTACTGGCGTTGGATTTATTGCAGCTGCAAGTGTTCAACTGGTGTGAGGGAGTTCTCCATCAAGTGAAAGTAGAGTTGACAGCATGAAAAACTTGGGCCCAAATGGAATTTGGGTATGGTACAATGATTATCTCCTTCATACTAGAGAGAGTGCATGTTATGAGGCCATGGGTGAGTCTGGTCATAGCTAGTCCAAGGGAACCCAGAGAGGAGTGGTGGGAAGCCTTAGTACCCTAGAAAGGAGGTAGACCGATTAGGAACTACTTTGATGATGACTTATTAGAGTGACTCCAAGGCTGGATTTTCATGATCGAGGACTTCATGTATGCTAGGATGAAATATATAGGGGATACAAAGTTTATTTTTCCACCAAGCACATAGTGGGGGCCACCAAGTAAGAGGATGAATCAGTGACAAAAGTATTTTTTGTCTTTTGAAGTTTATGCATTTAATTTTTGTTAAGGGTGAAAACAATCTGGCATGAGGCTTTAACTTGATACAAATGTGGCTCTTGTTCGTCCTATGGGTATACCTCGCCATAAGAGGCACGGTGATCAGATACTTAGGGTTGGAGTAGTAGTAGAGGTGGTGACAACCGTTGAAGAGGGGGATGACACACAGAGGTTACGTGAGGTTTCTAGGAACCTCAAAGGGTTGAGGAGGGTGTGTCACCTCTTCCCATGAGAGAGATACATGTCCATATGCAACAACACATAGTGGGTGTACCAGAGAAGTTTTTGGTGCCTCTAAGGAGGTTAGTTAGATTAGTGATTTGTTACCATGAGGAGCAGGCTCAACAGGATTAGAGGATGGCCATAGGGTGTCAAAGTAAGGCTCAGTGAAGCCATTTTGTAAAAAAGACCCAAGTTTTGGGGATTTTTTGATGTAAAAGATTGGAAACAATCTCTCTCTCTCTCTCTCTCTCTCTCTCTCTCTCTCTCTCTCTCTCATATATATTATATATATATTATATTATATATATATAATGTAAATTTATAATGAAAATATACATGCATGATGCAACTAAAAATAATGTGACAGATGCCAATCCAATACATGGTTTACCAATGAATCATCTAATGCATTATATTCTCTTGGAATGTGTTCATAAGTAAGAAATTCAAACTGATAGTCTAAAATCCCTACTCTTAAAAAGTAATGTAATAAGAACGGATTACGAATGTCATAATGATTGTTCAAATGCATAACTACCAACTAGGAGTCTAACCTGGCCACTAAATTGGCGACGTTAAGAGATATAGCTTATGTGAGGAGTTCAATGACCGACATATACTTAGCAATATTGCTAGTGGCATAACCAAGGAAAACCCCGCTAGAACTAAGTAGTTCTAACTCAGGTGTGTAAAGAACCCAAGCAGATGATGCAATGTGTCATGTGCGATGACTGGCACCATCCGCATATCTAACGTATGGCAATAGTGAAGTGGACATCTATGCAAAAGAAGACATGTGCATGAGGAAAATAACCATCGAAAACTAAAAATATCCAGGCACACCAAAAGGAAACAAAACTTATATACATAAAATTACAAAGCACATGCTTAGTAAAACACTAAGCAAAATAATTTTTGAGATAGATCATGTTACAGGGATTTGCGAGTGGGATTCAATCATAGTCTTGAAGTTCGTAGGCTCCTTTGGAAAGAACCTTAGTGACAACATAGGGACCGACCCATAGTGTTTGAAGTGTTCTTGCCCCTATGAGGTCATGTTTTTTTATCATAAAGTAGGACGAGATCACCCTCTCGGTAAGAACGAGGCTTAACATGTCTATCGTATTGAGATTTGACTCAGCGCTTGTGCACTTCGAGAGCTAGTGTAACATCTCGACGAGTCCCATCCAAATAATTAAGTGAGATCAAGCGCTCTTCTTTAATGGTGGTATCGGGTAGGAGTTCAACAACGAGTTTAAGGGATGGAATCTAATATTCGATAGGTAGAACTGCTTCTAGGTCATAAACAAGTTGAAATGGCATGAAGCCTGTAGCCATTTATGCCCAAAGTGTAGAATATAACATTTTATTCCATTGGGTTTTGTGATTTACTACTAGCCAATGGATCATGGTCTTGAGGATGTCGTTCATGATTTCAACTAGGCCATTAGCCTATGGGTAGTTAAGAGAAGAATGATCTTAGTGAAAACCAAGCACAGAAGTTAAGTCAAACATCATGTGATTCTAAAAGTATACTGAACCATGGTCTGTAACGATTGTGTAGGGAATGTCGAAGCAACAGATCATAACCTGATTGAACAAGAATAATGTATAATTTTCTCCATCATCCTGGAAAGTGGGAATGGCTTGAGTCCATTTCGTAAAGTACTCTATGGAAACAACAATGTAGTCATCATCATCAATGGAAGTGGGGTTGTGATCTAATAATCATCCTATGTGTGACACCAGTTAAAGATTGATTGTTTAAAGGTATTACAGACTCATGCACTGGTGTGTGTTCAGTGTTATTTGAGCAACGGATCGATCAGATTGCTAATACACAGACATTTAAATGGAAATACAACAGAGAAATACAGTAAGCAAACACAAAGACACAAAAATTTTAATAAGGAGTTCACCCTATTCTCCGGGGCTACGTCTCTGGTCCAGCTTTCAGTGATGGCCTAGTTTTATTGTGCCTTGGAGCAGAGAATTACAATGCAGGGACTCAATGCGAGTTCTCTTGAAGCAGGTTTTGCTTGGCAGGGTGGTTCTTGGATTCCCCAAGCCACTGGAGTACATAGACTCTTCTTCTTCCTACTAGCTCTGTGACCTTCTAGTCTACAGTGGCAAGAGCCCAATGTGGTGCTTAGCCCGGACAGATTCCTCTATGGTATGGCTTGAATCTCTCAAGCTCTCTGGTGCTCGATGTTGCCGCTTGTCAGCTCGGTCCTCTGTTTCTTTCTGCTTTTTCTTTACTGCCTTCTTTCTCTATGTATTCTATCCTCCTCTCAGGATTCTGGTCTCTTTGTCTTCTTTCTTCATCTCTCAGACTTTACTCCAACTTGACTATGTATTTTATAACTATTCACGGCTTTTAGCCACTCGTTCTAATGCCTGTTCGGTTCCTCGTCTGTCTCTGTCGATTCACCTTCTGCAGTTGTGCTTAGAGTTCCCTGTTTGGCATTAGCATGAACACTCAAGGAGTGGCCACATGTCCTTCTCTAAATGGTGTCAGCCTGCTTCGTCGGTTCGTTTCTTCAATTACGTCGTGGATGAAGTGTTTCCTCCACCTTGGCAGTCAAATGGATTCCAAATCCTTCTAAAATGCGGTGTATTCCTTCGTCGATTCCACTTCCTTCATCAAGCGTGATCTTAGCCATCCAATCTAGGTTCGCCAGATCCAACATCATACGCATGTTCCACGCGGTTGACTTTCTCGACTGATAACACGCGACCAACGATGGTTTTCTCTCACCTCCACTTTCCACGCGTCGATCATTGAGTGGGATCACTCCGCTTCCATCAAAAACTGCTTACCATTTGAGGGTGCACTGATCAATACCGTTGGTTTCCAGAGCGCAGGTCCCACCTTTGCACATTTAGCGCTTTTTGCCTTTTCTTCCCACGGTTCTTCAATTCGCCATGCGTCCGTGCGCTCGGGCTTCCCCCATTTTGGCCCTGTTTGGTAATCGCGCATCAAAATCCACCTCCTTTTCCCGATCCGGGGTTCCTAGGGGCTACTTTGACCTCCTATGCAGTCTCCATGGGCCTCGATCAACGCGCTTTGACTGAGGTCCTTGTCGTTCCACGCTAGCTGCCATTGCCACTGGTTCACGGGTGTTTTTGATCACGGTTTTTGAATTCTTAGAGATTTGTCCCGACCTGATACAATCATGGTTCTTTGACAGTCTTTTACGGTTCCAATTCGGATCATGGCCTTCCGACTGAAAAAGCTTTTGGACCACCAAAAGTTGGTTTTCTTTCAAGCACCGACTAAGTGAGGATACTACTATCTCACTTGTCCAATCTCAATCCACTTTGCACTGCTTGGCTTCGAACCTTTGAATCCAATTATGAGGTACTCAACATCTCCTCCGCGTGTCGTCCTCACCTTCTTGTCCAAGACTATGTCTTCCTGTAATTCATTAAAATATTTAGGTAGCAAGTCATCAATAGAAGGCAATTGACTTTGCTCTTCAGGATCCTCAATCATTGAAGGTTCAAACAATCTCAAGCAATATGCATTTATGACTGAGTAGATGTGCATGTAAGCTTGAGTAGATCAAGGCGAAAAAGCTTTCACCATTTCTTCAAGTATCCTTTAAGGTCCATACCTGATAGGCTTTAGCTTTTTACCTTCACCTTGCATCTTGTCCTTGTTGATATATAGCCAGACCTAGTCTCCAACTTGAAAACTATGCTCCATCCGATGCTTGTCATGCCTAGCCTTGTATTTGGCTTGGCCCTTTTCCAGCTATTCCTTTATTGCCTCGTGGATCTCCTGGATCTGTTCAATGAACCTAGTTGCCTTGTCCGCATCACTGTGTCCATCAACCATGGTATCTCTACCAAAGACAAAATCCAAAGGAGACCTTGTATGAAACCAAAACAGGTCTCAAAAGGAGATCTCTGTGTAGAAGAGTGTTTGGCTCCATTGTAAGCATGCTACACATAACACAAATGTTCATCCTAGAGCTTAGGATGTTTGCTGCAATATCCCCTGAGTAACTGGATCACTATCCTGTTAACTACTTCTGTCTGGCCATCGGTTTGTGGATGAAAAGTTGTGCTTTTCTTCAGTTGGGTGTCCATCAGTTCCCACAGACTTGACCAAAACTTCCCCACAAATTGGCTGCCTCGATTAGATACAATAGAAGTGGGTAATCCAAAATGAACCCATACATGTTCAAAGAATAATTTTGTAGTTTGTTCAGTTGTAATATGTTTATTACAAGGTATCAAAATACACAATTTGTTGAACCTATCCACAACCACATATAGATAATCATGACCTTTCCTAGATTTAGGCAATCCTCCAACAAAATCCATGGAAACACTTTCCCAAGGGTGAGAAGGAACTGGTAAAGGAGTGCACAAGCCTAGTTTTCTATTGCTGGGCTTGCTTTTAGCACA
>APFE031175935.1:0-11519 GCA_000404065.3 Pinus taeda
GGAGGTAGGATAGGGGCTTGGAGTGACCCAGAAACTGGTGGGTGGAGTGGTGAGAAGGTGTAGAAGGCTGACTTGGCTTGAAGAAGGCTAAGGCAATGATTGAGCAAGTAGGTAGGGTTACATGGAAAAAGGACAGATGGGAGACGAGGAACCCAACTAAGAGATGGAACAGGTGGCTCAGATGACGTTTAGGTGGACGAAAGGGTGGTGGAGATGCCTTGCACAGTGTGCATTCAACCGAATCAACAAAGTCTTGCAAATGATCAAAGTCCTAGCTAATCTAGTCTAACTATCAATGACATGAATGAACAATAGCTTTATTGGAAAGAAAACCATGTACATCAACTATGCAAAGGAACATTTCAGAGATCTAAACCCATAACTAACTTATGCAAAGGAAAACAATACACTAAGGATTGCATGGTCAAGCAAACTAGTGTTTTTGTCGGGGCAGCACTATTTTTTCAATTCCAGACCCTGATCCAATAGGGATGAGGTGAAACCGAGAGTGTGGTTGTCCCTTTTATTTGGATATTTTTATGTTATTATATTACCAAAACACCTGAATCAATTTTATTCATAAACAGTGATCTATTCTAGCAACACAACTAAATCTGCCTAACAGAAATACATTCCAAATGCATAAAGGGAAACAGTGATGCATAAAGGGAAAAGTAACAGTACAGAAAGCAAGCCCTCGGCTCTTAGGTTGGGCCCAACCCTGAGAACTATGGCTCCTATAGAAAAATTAGAGTTGATATAAAATCGGACTGCTTCTCATTATCAAAAAATAGTCATAAGAGTTATGCCAAAACTGGCTACAAGAGAACAAAGTAAAGCTAACAGCACTGTGGTGCAAAATATGCAATGGTTTCAAAAGTCCCTTACAAAGGTTGAGGCCTCAACATTTATACATTACGAGGGCCCTAGCTGGCCTCCTCAATCTGTGGAACTCGGTTGTCCAAACTGTGAGTTAGACAATCCCTTCCAAAATCTTCTTGGCTGCCTTCTAGATTTGGTTTTGGTGGCCTTTGGAGCTCAGAGTTTGGGGTGAAGATCCCGAGGAAGGGTTATTTAATGCCATATAAAACCCCCCTACGAATCCTCACCTCAGGCTTGGCTGTCTTCTAGCCCATTATTGCTCGGTTTTGCTCTAACATGTGTCAAAAAAACCTGAAATGAGCACGTGCTAGCCACCTAGGAAGAATGACTACCCTTATTCGTACAAATGACATAAACAAACTGAAAATAATGCATAAGATATGGAAAATGAAGGATTGAACAAGGATTGAACAAGGATAATTAGGCCAAATGAGCCCAACAAGTTACCAATCTTGGGGCTTATCAGTAGGCTCTGATTATATTGTGACCCCTAAGACTCCTATATATAGAAAGGAGGTCTTGTCATTTGTATCATCCAATAATTGTTCATTTGTGTAATGTAAGGAGGTTTCCCCCTTGAAGAGGCTAATTTTGAAGTCGTTGATCTATCTCTTCTTCTATTTTGTGAGCTCGTTGCATAACATTTGGTATGAGAGTTTTGGATTCTAGAGTTTGTCTACTTCAAAAAGGTCATAGTGGAATGTTCGCTATAAATTTTTTTTGTATGAATTTTCAGAAGCTTAAATTAAAAACAGTATGGGCCGAAATCATGATGAACCTTATGTCATAATTTCAGATCTCATCTCGGTATATTTTCGAAGATATGATCCAAGGAAGTTAGGGTTTTCGCAAGTTCCCGAATTCCATCTCAAACAGGTGACCTTGGTAAAATTGTCATAAATTTCTCTTTGAGCATCAAATTCAAATTTTGTAAAAAGAGACAGAAAAAGGACGAAATTTAGTTATTTGGGTATTGTTTTGAGGGCCAAAGGTTGAAATAGTGACACATAGCACTTTGTACAACTTCGCTCTACTAAACTAGCCTATAATCAAGTCATCATGGGAGATTGGTCATAACTCTTTCTTGGAGAATCCAATCCTGACCAGACTCGTGGGGTTAGAAAGAGGACTAAGAGGGCTACCACATGAAAAAATTTCAAACCTTTGAGATCCAAAATTACATAGATATAACAAATTCAATATCAAGATCCTACAAAGCAAAAACTAAAATAAAATAAAATACAAATAAAAAAAGAAAGAATAAAAAAAATTTCATAAGTTTCGTTTGAAAAATCAGTTGAAGTGATTCAAAGGGCATAGTGAAGCATAATTATCATTAATTTGTTCCATGAAGAAGGAAAATGGAAACACCTAATAAGCAACCCAAAATATCTACTATGACTCATGAAGAAGAGGAAGAAATGCAACATGATATATCAAAATTACAAGACCAAGTGCAAAAACTTTCACACTCACAAAAAGTAACAGAAGCTAAGATGGATGGTTTAAAGAATGGCATGGAATATAAGATGGATGGTTTAGAAGCAAAACTGAAAGGAAACATTGAATATTTGAAGAAATACATGGGAGGTTTGAAGGGATGTTTGGCAAAGTTGCTACAATAAATGCTTCCAAATGGCGAAAAGGTAGAAGAGGAAATTCATGATGAGAACAAAAGAAATGTTAATCATGATTTCATAGATTCTAAAGTTGGATTGAAGACCCAACATATTCCAAAGATTGATATGAGAAAGTTGGATGACAAGGATCGTGTAACATGGATACTACAGATGGAGCAATATTTTGATCTCCATAATGTTCGAAGCACATAAAAGGTACGCACTGCAACTTTATATTTAGATCCCAATCAGTTTTTATGGTATCGATGGCTTTTCTCTTGTAAAATAATTGCCACTTGGTCAATTTTTATGGATGAAATGATAGCACATTATGAGGATACAAAGAGAAACACCTTCTTTAGCCAATTGATAAATATCAAACAAAAGGGTTCAATGGTGGAGCACATTGAGGACTTGGAAAAATTGAATATAAGGGTATAGGATATTCCAGAGGAGCATATGATTAATTTCTTCATAGGGACTTTAAAGGATAACATCCAACATGAGGTTCGTCTTTGGGAACCCGATTCATTGAAGAAGGTATTCAGGTTGGAAAGAAAAATTGAAAGAAAAATTATGGAAATAAGGATTCCTACCACTCACAACTATAAAGATGGAAGTGTTGTTGCTCCTAGCCTTCCGCAACCCACAAGGTTGAAACCACAACCATTGGAAGAAAAAAAAGAAAAATTTTTATATTACACTTGTGATATAAAATACACTAAAGGTCATAAGTGTACTGAGAAGAAAATAATTTACATAGATTGGGAAGAGGAGGAAGAAAAGGATCAAGAAATGTCAAAATAAGAGTATATACACAAGGAACCTGTTGTACCTCTCAGATAGTAGTAGGTCAGCTACCAATGCCAGAGCATCTAAAATAATTGTTTTAGGGGTTTTTGGTTTTAGCTTTGGAAGACCAATGAATGAAGACAGATGTAAAACTGAAATGCTTAATGCTTTGGGTTATATTAATATCTCAGCAAAGGGCTGCTATAAAGATTTACACAATGATATAGATCAAAAATAGTGGTGAGAACAAGACAACAAATAATATTATTATCACAGTTTCCATACTGTAAAACAGAACAAACATAAGTGTGAAAACCTTCTAAACTACGTTCCAAAGGTTCAAGGCAGTATACTTAAGCTTACACAAGATGTTGATGATTTATTGATTAGAGGGGATTAGCTAAATAGACAGTTCATTAATCCATTCTCTTAATATATGATCACTTCAGGAGCTTATCGGAAGTAATTGAGACACAATTATTCCTACCTAGATATCCCTGTAAGTCATAAGCATATCAAGAAAAACATAATGATTGATAACTAGAAAAACTTACAGGATAACACAAACTGTGTAAAACCAAATTCAGAATCCTCTGCTTTGTATTAAGGTTCCAGAAAGACAGAGTACATCAAGTGTTTACAAAAACATTCCTTCAAAGGTGAAACCAGGTTCAAAGTAGAATGAACAGTCAAAACTTTACAAGCAATGAGTAATAAACCTCAAACTTCGAACCCATAACAACTCAAGAAGAGAGTTATTTATCCAGTAATGAAACTAAAAAATATCCTAAAACTGATTCAGGTTTATTCTAGGAAAGGAAAGATCTTCATACAAGAAGATGGGGGAAACTATTGAACTGCTTCTTGCTGTCCCTTTTATTCAGGTTGTGTCGGCTTTGTTGTTTGATATTTTGCCCCTTTAAGCTGCTTATCTGTTTGTATCCTTTACGCTGGTGAATTTCTTCATTTCATCTTTCATCTAATACTATTTTAACTCTGTAAATATCCTTTGACCTGCTGAGTGACCTTTACTGTGAATTTCAGGTTTTTACTATGTTTTTCAACAATAAATCCCTTTAGATTTATCTTCAAACTATATGCAGGTTTTTTCTTTATAAGCCTAGAATATAAGTCTTTACGTGCAAAACACAAAAATTGTTAAGAAAACCTAGGTGAAACAAGAGGGCATCAATGGATTTATTGAGCTGAAAAGGATATTGGAAGGAGTCTAGAGGGCATCAAAAGGTAAAACCATGGATTAATTGGTCGTAGAGGCTTATGGAGGGTTTACTTTGAAAATAGGCGAAACAAAGGAAAAATGATAATTTTTGCATTTAAACGGAGAAACGACTTTCTTTTTGAAATATGGGGCAAATGAACAGTGGTCATTTTGTCATTATCGGGAGGTGGTTTTGGTTTTCTTCACACCGCTTTATGAGGCGCGGGTGGTTTTGGAAGGGTTCACCCAAAATAACGTGAGCATAACACAACAAAGGTAGGTCAGATGAATACCACTTTTCAAGGGGGTAATGCTCGTACAGAGAGTGAACCCAAAAATGCTTAGAATTGTTGGATTTGAATGCCTTAGATCGGATAGTGGTGGAGCAAAAGAGCAGCGTGGAGGGTCCCAATGATTAATTATGGTGGCAAATGGCTTTATTAATGGGTTAAAACTGAGATTAACAATGTTTTTTGTTTAAGTCATATAAACAATTTAACGAAGAAAACCTTAGAAAAACAAGGTATGGCGGATTTGAAAAAATATGAATGCGAGCAAATAAATAGCGTCAGGTCTAGGCTCCTATCACATATGAGAGATCGCAATTTAATGAAGGAAAGGTCCATCACAAAGGAATGTGATAGGGGCCAGACGCGACGTGAAAACAAAACATACTTAATACCACATGGGGTCCGGGTTCCCATCGCGTATTGGAGATCGCAACGGTGGAGGGTGGATGCACATTGAAAGGCTTGTGATTCGTCGATGCGATGTTTTATTAAATATATAGTTTTTATAATAAAACTAAGAGTTTCAGGTATTTTAATAAGTGAACTTAATATATATGGGAAAGGAATTTTTTAGGGATTTAATACATTAAATTTGTCTTAATATGAAATGAGCAGAAAGGGAAAATAGACCAAGTATAATGCTTTTTAATGGGTTATTTGCCTTCAAATATATATTTCAATACTTAGGCTAAACAACCTTTTGTGGGTTTTTCGGTAAAAGGGGATTTAGCATGGGGTTTTTACTTTTTCTAGGCAAAAAGGATTTTGACCTTAGGAAAAGGGGTTTTTTTATATAAAATGGATGAATATGAACTGCATGAAGGTGGAAGGGGAAATTAGTAAACATAGGGATGAATGAGGATGAGGGAAGTTATTAATTGATCTTGTAGGCCTTCATTTGCTTTGTGTAATTGCATCATGGACATAGAAACATATAATAAAACATGATAGATGTACATTTTGTCCAATCAGTCATCATACTTCTGCAACCTTTCTCTACTTACCCTTTACTTATCATTTCATTTTATCTTCACCTAATGGGTGCATTTAACCTAGCAAACCCTTTTCCTTTCTTTTTATTTTACAAAAGCAAACTATCTAATTCTAACCTTATAACCTCCAAGGGCTTATATTAAAGTGATGAGCACCTTATTATTCTCTACCTAAGTACTGATCTACCAAGATTAAATAGTTTGGCCAGATCTTTATTCTCTAACTATAACATCAAATTTAAAGCATGAAGCTAGTTTGATTGTCATTGGTTGTGGCATTTATGACAAGCTGCACACAACCATTATTTGGTAGAAACAATAGTAGTGGCATTTAGACTTGCTCACTTTCAGAGTTTATTTGTTTTCTTTCCTTTCTAACCTAACATTTTCTTTTTGTCTTGATTTTTTAGGACATCTAACCGAACATTTTCTTTGATATGGACATCATCATCAAGATTTTTTTCACTAAATTTTTTTTCAATATTGTTATGTCCATATCCTAACTTAACATTTTTCAAACATTATATATTTATTTTTTGACTAATTTATTCTATCTTATCAAAACTCAAAAATGCTACAACATTGGCTCTAAATGGGGACTGCTTTCTCCTGTAGAATGCATGGAACCTGCAGATCCATGTGCCTTCTCATCGGGCTATGGAATCCTTGATGTAAAGAAAATCACACTGACATCTTGAAAGGTAAAAGAAAACCGGAGTATTTATAATGACAACTATTTCAACTTCTTAGTATTGAATGTAATGTTTGAGAAACCTTCCATTTACGGGATAAGTGGAATATAGTCCCTCAAGATTCTGTAGCACAAAAGTGTTGTTACCCTTCACTTCAGCAATTGCTAAAGTTCCAAACCATATATTTTCAAATTTTCCATGCTTTCCTTTATCTTCTCTCCTGGCATCCCATCTTAGAAGTAGATCACCTTCCTTAAAGACCCTTTCGTGGCTCTTCTGTCAAATAGGGCCTTCATCTTATTATGATATTTATTCAATTTGTAAATTCATCTCTGTTTTCATTAAGTTCAATAATCTGATCTTTTCTTCTTGAAAAATCATCAGGTTCATTTGTAAAATAATTTTAAAACAGGGAAGGCCAAATTGGTAGGGAAAATTGCATCCTTCCCATAAACTAATTGAAATGGAGATTTTCCAATTGATCTCTTTGGAGTAATTCTGTTTGCCCATACTGCATAAATCAAATGTGAATCACAACTCTTCTTATGATCAGCTAGAGTATTTTTTATTACCTTTACCAGACTTTTGTTGGATGACTCTGCAAGGTCATTACCTTGAGGTTAGTATGGAGTTGAATGATGTAACAAAATCTGATATTTCTCGCAAAAGTCAATCATTTTAACACTAGAAAAAGCTATTGCATTATCAGTAACAATTTGAGTTGGGCAACCAAATCTAGATAAGATATTCTCCTCAATAAACTTAATTACTACTGAATCAATAACATTTATGACTGGAATTGCTTCCACCCATTTAGTAAAGTAGTATGTTGTAGTGAGGATCCATCTATGTTGATTACTTGAAGTGGGATGAATCTCTCCATCAAAATATAATCCCCATTGAGAAAAAGGTGTTGAAACTATTGATGGAACGAGTGGAAGAGCTACTATTTTTTGTTTAACAACAAACATTTGATAAGGAAAACAACTTTTGACCTTTGACCCTACTTGTAAGAACAATGTGGGCCAATAAAATCCTCCCCTCAGAATCTTGTATGTTGTTGCTCTCCAAGCGTAATGTCCCCCACAAAATCCTGTATGAAACTCATCAATGATTCCTTCAGTTTCTAATTCCATTCAACATAATAACAAAATATTCAGTGGATCTTTCTAGTATAAATTTGCATTTATAATGCAGTACTTCATGATTTTAACTTAAGGGTTTTACACTGGGTGTTGGAGAATGATGATGGACACTCAAAATGGATCAAGAAATTTAAAGTATCTTGATACCAGTTTGACAACAATAATCTTTCATCAATGTGTATAGGACTAATCTGCTTTGAAGGTAGAAATTATTTTGGATTCTCTCCTTTAGGATGAAGGGAAGGTTCTTGTGGATTCTTCCCTTATGCAAGGACAGAAGGTTCTTGTGGATTCTTCCCTTGTACAAGGAGGGAAGGTTCTTGTGTATTCTTCCCATGTATTTCTAAAACAAAATTTATTCCAAGTACTTTGCAGTTAGATTCAGCTAGAAGCTTGGCTAATCCTTGACCTTTTACTAGCTTGGTAGTCTTGATAGTTAGATAAAACTCCAGAATTTGAGTGATCCATCTACCTCTTTTCCCATCAATGTCTGGTTGGGTTAGGAAAATTTTCATAGCACTATTAGGGATATAAGCAGTAATAGGTGAATGTAAGGCATACATTCTTAATGATTTCAAGGCCTGAATGAGGGCATAGGCTCGCTTCTCAATGATTTCATACTTAAGCTCAACATCTCTCATAACCTTGCTGAAAAAGGCTATGGGAGGGTCATGGGAATATTCATTTTTTTATAATAGAATAGCAACAAGGGTTGTTTCAGAGGCAAAAGAGAAAATACTAAATGGCTTAGTGATGCAGGAGCATCATCTCCGAAAAACACCTTGTATTTTACTTAAGCAAGGGGGTTTCATGTTTTGAAGAAATATTAAAATTTCAAGTAAATATTAATATTATTTTGAGTGATTAATTAATTATTTGTGAAAAACTGTAAATGTGAGAGAAATTAGTTTCTAGATTATTTAGAATTAATGAGGGAGCCTAAGTTGGAATTAGTTTCTGGGTATTGCAAACCTAGCCATACGTCACTTAGTATAGTCAGGGCTGGCTAAGGTGGGTCCAATTTATGTATTTGTCCTCATAGCTTCCAACAGGGTAGTACTTCTTCTTCATGGCATCCTGGAATGAATTCCAAGTGGATGCGTCTGAAAGTAGTGAGGGTGTACTCTCATCCTTCTTCTCGCAGTAGGTTTCCCACTAGTCCCTGACGTGGGGGGCGACTTTGAGAAGTGCATAAGTAATCTTTCCCCAGATGGAAAAATCATGAATAGAAAAATATCCTTCTCTAAGATTTAACCATTTATCTACGATGTATGCATCTATCTGACCTTCAATAATGGGGATGTCAAAATTAACTTGTATTTGAAAGAGTGTGGTACTTCCAGAGTGGCTACTGGAAGAAGGTGCGTCGCCTTTGGGTAGTCCCTGAAGGATTCTAGAAAAGTTGACCATCATCGCATTCCTTTATCGCTCGTGGGCTTCGTCGAGCAAGATTTTGAAAGGATCTGTTGGCCTCTCATATTTATTATCTTCTGCCATGGGAGGCCGTCGAGATTTTCAAGGCTGGTCTTGCAAAGGTTCGACGAGTTTATGACCTAACTCCTTATATCGCAACCTCATTGGGGACGTGCAAAGAAAAGTAGATAAAGAGCAGAACACTCTAATACCACTGATTTGAACTTAAATAAGAATGCAACAAACCATATATATAACCATAAATACAGAGACACAACAAAAATAACACTTCATTTCATTAATATCAAATATTAAAATATGCTTACAAACAAAATGGAAATAAACTAGCTAAGGCGATTGTAGCTTATCTCTTAGAAGATATGTGCTAGGTGCATGCCTCTGAATTGTGTTATAATGAGACTCGAAGGCCTATTTGTTATTGACAAACAATGAAAAACCCTAAACATCGAAAAAATTAACCCTAGGATATGAAGCACCAAAACTATGGGCCCTATTTGAGTAAATTGGTACATCAACTTCACGGGTTGTAACTTTGGCATACAATCTCCTTTTGATGCGCACAATACCTCGTTAGAAATATCTGGGCCTGGTTTGGGTAAATTGGTACATCAAATTCACGGATTGTAACTTTGGCGTATGATCTCCTTTTGATGTGCACAATACCTCATTAGAAATATCTATCTGAGGACTACAACTTTTGAATGCAATCATGAGTCCTTAACTCATGTTTTCATGGTTTTCCCAAAAAATGTCTTTTAAGGCCTCAAAATGGCTACGGAAGTTTAGGACCCTAAAAAACTACCAAAATAGTAAATTATGCAACAATTAAGGAAACTGAAAAATTGAAAGAGACAATGTTGGGTTCCAAGTGGAATAGGAGGGTTGCCCCCAATATCCACCTGGATCAAAGTCAATAAGGATTACTTAGAGATTATATGACGGTTACGATCATGTACAAGAACCTATTACTTCAATTACGACAAATATTTCTCATAAGTTATATTCTAGCTATGTTGCACTAAATTATTAGATTGATGAGCCCTCTATTTTTACAGAAGATGGGTTGAGTGGTGTTGTGATGGAGGGGAGTGATACTTGGGAGACAAGCTTTGGAGGGATTGGTTATTGATTCCAATACTACAATAGAGTTGGATTTGCAGCCTATAAGTGAAGTTGACGCATTGGATTTGCATTCCAATAGATTGGAAGAAAGTGGTGAGCATTGGTGAGGTTTGATGAGGATAAGTGGTCTTCAAGATCACATGTATATCCTTTAGTGATTGGAGGAAATGAAAGGTTTTTTTTCTTGAATTTGATCCAAATATAAAGTAATATCTCAAATCTAATTTTGAGTGAAGAGAGGAGAGGGAAGGGTATCATTCTTACCCTCTACTTCAGCTCGCTAGAAGTTTAGATGGCTTGCTTAGTGATTACAGGATGGATACAAGCATGTTCATGTGCCAAAGAAATTAGTAACTTAAGTATTTTTTATAAGCTACTTAATACACATTTTGCACTAACTTATTGCACTAACTTATTCAATCAATGAGAGTTCCAGAGATTCCATTTCTTGCAAATAGGGAGTGCTATCTTTTTGTTTCTTTGAAAGTATTTTCACCTAGCTAGGGGAGTACATGGTGTGATGATGAAGGCTTGCAATACATTATCACCTTTGTATTATTTTCGTTGAATTACTTGGTGTGATGATGAAGACATGTTTCTCGAGGTCAGTGTTAGCACACATGAGGGAAAAATTCTGGGTATTGCAGGCATAGCTGTACGTCACTTAGTATAATCAGGGCTGGCTAAGGTGGGTCCAATTTATGTATTTTTCCTCATAGCTTCCAACAGGGTAGTACTTCTTCTTGATGGCATCCTGGAATGAATTCCAAGTGGGTGCGTCCGAAAGTAGTGAGGGTGTACTTTCATCCTTCTTCTCACAGTAGGTTTCCCACTAGTCCTTGACGTGGGGGGCGACTTTGAGAAGTGCATAAGTAATCTTTTCCCAGCCAGAAAAATCATGAATAGAAAAATATCCTTCTCTAAGATTTAACCATTTATCTACGATGTACGCATCTATCTGACGTTCAATAATGGGGATGTCAAATTTAACTTGTATTTGAAAGAGTATGGTACTTCCAGAGTGCCTACTGGAAGAAGGTACGTCGCCTTAGTCACATCTATAATATTTTTCTCTATTCTGCATCTCTTTCCTCATGCCTATACTCCTTCCTAATCTAAGGTTATCTACAACCCTTCTACTCTGCTTCAAATCTCCATTTCTTCTTCTTACACACAATGACTTTTGTTTACTCTCATTTCAATTGTATAAATAAATTTTCTATTTTATTGTTTTATATGTATTTATAGTTTGACACCTACTTTACCATGGGTGTTTATCCATGGTATTTACCCATGGAAACACTTCACCTTACTGTATCAAATTTTTTTCCT
>APFE031175935.1:18860-32873 GCA_000404065.3 Pinus taeda
GATGAATGATGAAAGGAAGATAAGAGTTTTAAATTTGATATGAAAACTACACAAGTGAACAGGATTGCAGGGAGGAAAAGATCATGCAAGATCTTAGGAGGTAAGATGATTTTTCTGATTTGAAATTTGTAAATGCAGTTTATGGTTGCAGAGAAGATGATGGCAGTGAACCTGGCATTCAGCTAAATGCCGAATAAGGAGGACAATTGTAGTGTCCTGAAGAAGAAGGTGAGTGTAAGAGATAGCCTGAAGAGAGCAGAGAGAGTGCTCGAAAGGTTCCAGAGGCAGTGAACCAAGTATTTACCAAAAGACTGAGTGAGGAGAGCTTGGTGATGTAAGTTGCAGCAGAAGAGATTGCTGTCATAGAGGCTGGTACAACTCGTGGTGAGGAAGAACCTCATGGCGAAGATGATCATGGAGGATCAAAGAAGAGGTTTAGAGGAATGCCACAACGATGAGATGACTGCAGAAGTCAGGGAAAGAGAGATTGCAGTAATGAAAGTGCAATTGCAGGTACCAGAGGAATGGCTGCAAGAGCAGGAAGATCAGAATAGAAAATGGCTCTTTCCACTGAAGGGAAAGAAAGTGATTTGGCGAAAATTGCAGAGGAGGTTGAGGCAAATTGTGATTGCCTTTTTGAAAAAGGAACTTAGATTTCTTGAGCCAGAGTTGGAATTTGAAGGTTCCACATGCAGATTTGTTCAGATTTGTAAGTAGCCTCATTTTGTTTATATGAAATATTGCTCTTTATTATATATTTTGATTGATGGATTGAGGAACTTTATATTCGATTTCTGAAGTGAGATTTTGGAGTAAATTATGTATGTGAATTGTGAAAAGTGATATGCCAATTTGTGAAGAATAATAAGAAAAGTTGTGTGTGGATTCTGGTTAAATGCATATGCTCGAACTGAAGTATCTACTATGGGAGACTCGATTAAAGGAAGTGTGCAATAAACAGATCGATATTTATATAACAATTGTTACTGTGTGAACTTATTTCTGAATGGCTATTTTAAATCGATTTGTAGTTTGTATCCAACACGAGAATGGAAATAGAACAACGCTTTTCCCTGAAGTTACAAGTTATGGTACGGGCGCATGGCGCTTTTGGTTGAATGACATTGAATGTTGGATATTGCAGTAATTAATTTGGATTAATTGTTGAAAGAAATCAATGCATATAAAAACCGATTGGAGCAATTGGGTGTTTGCTGTATTGAAATTATGATTGAAGTCTATGTTGTAGGCTTAGAAATGGTCGACTTACAACGTTGAATAAAATAGGATGGAACTGTTGTATGCGCTACTAATTATAATGTGTTAACGTTTTATAGAATGAAGCGACTGCAATCCTAGCAGAGATAGAGGAGGTACTATGCAACAGCAAAAGAACTTAAAGGTATACATTTATATTCAGTCGATCTGTGAGTAAAATTGGATTATGGAAGTATGAGTTTGTAACAGTAGTTTTATGGTTAAATCGGTTTGTAGAATCCGTGATATAGTCAGATTTGTTCGTAACGTATTAAAGACACAAGGTATATAATTCGAGATAGAAGAATTGGCAGAATTCTAAGGGATGAATGGACTGTAAAGGCTTTCCAAGGCGCAGTTAGGATAAGGAATCATAAAGAAAAAATTACAGTCAATATGATAATTGATGCAATTGGTTTAAAGCTGCATAGCCCAGGTATGGTTTATTACAACTAATTGTCTTTTGAAATAATATCAATCTCATAAATCGAATGTTGAGATCCAGAATCTAAGGCATGTTATGAAATGTGAAGGTAAATTAAAGTCTGGCACTTGTTGTTGACATTCGATGTGTAACAAAACCAGAATATTGTAATTTACCATAGCTGGAAATAAATGCACAAATGTGTTGGTTTAATAAATCCAATTTGGAAAGTATTAAAGGGGACATGTATATTTTTACCAAGTCAAAGATTTGATTTCAGAGGTTGAACTGAAGACCATGTATTATTGAGAAAACTCAATATCGATTGATTGGCCATAGAATGAGAGAAGAGTGACCATATTGTGTTATTTGGCATTTGAATTTTGGTCGAATCAGAAAATTAAGGGCGCATTCTTGAATCAAGCCATATGTGAATGAGAAGTATTAAGATTGCTTGTGAAAGCATTGAATGTTTAATTTGGTTTGAATGATGATAAGTTTTCTTTTTGTAATGATTGATGGGTCCTGATTTTAAATCGTAGGATGATGATAGTAGTGGTCGAGTTTGTCGAGCATTGTGGTATAAAATTTGGAAGATGATGATATGTATGTTTATATGCACAAATGAGGGAAAGATTCTGGGTATTGCAGGCCTAGCCCTGCGTCACTTAGTATAGTCAGGGCTGGCTAAGGTGGGTCTAATTTATGTATTTGTCCTCATAGCTTCCAACAGGGTAGTACTTCTTCTTGATGGCATCCTGGAATGAATTCCAAGTGGGTGTGTCTGAAAGTAGTGAGGGTGTACTTTCATCCTTCTTCTCACAGTAGGTTTCCCACTAGTCCTTGATGTGGGGGGCAACTTTGAGAAGCGCATAAGTAATATTTTCCCAGCTGGAAAAATCATGAATAGAAAAATATCCTTCTCTAATATTTAACCATTTATCTACGACATACACATCTATCTGACCTTCAATAATGGGGATGTCAAAATTAACTTGTATTTGAAAGAGTGTGGTACTTCCAGAGTGGCTACTGGAAGAAAGTCTGTCGCCTTTGGGTAGTCCCTAAAGGATTCTGGCAAAGTTGACCATCATCGCATTCCTCTATCACTCGTGGGCTTCTTCGAGCAAGATTTTGATAGGATCTGTTGGCCCCTCATCTTTATTATGTTCTACCATGGGAGGCCATTGAGATTTTAAAGGCTGGTCTTGCAAAGGTTCGACTAGTTTGTGACCTAACTCCTTATATCCCAACCTCATTGGGGACATGCAAAGAAAATTAGATAAAGAGTAGAACGCTCTAATACCACTGATTTGAACTTAAATAAGAATGCAAAAAACCATAGATATAACCATAAATACAAAGACACAACAAAAATAACACTTCATTTCATTAATATTAAATATTTAAATATGCTTACAAACAAAATGGAAATAAACTAGCTTAGGTGATTGTATCTTATCTCTTAGAAGAGATGTGCTAGTTGCATGCCTCTGAATTGTGTTATAATGAGGCTTGAAGGCCTATTTTTTATTGAAAAACAATGAAAAACCCTAAACATCGAAAAAATTAACCCTAGGAGATGAAGCACCAAAACTATGGGCCCTATTAAATTGGTACATCAACTTCACGGGTTTTAACTTTGGCATACAATCTCTTTTTGATATGCACAATACCTCGTTAGAAATATCTAGGCCTGGTTTGGGTAAATTGGTACATCAACTTCACGGGTTGTAACTTTGGCGTATTATCTCCTTTTGATGTGCACAATGCCTCGTTAGAAATATCTATCAGAGGACTACAACTTTTGAATGTAATCATGAGTCCTTAACTCATGTTTTCATGGTTTTCCCAAAAAATGTCGTTTAAGGCCTCAAAATGGCTACAGAAGTTTAGGACCCCAAAAAACTACCAAAATAGTAAATTATGCAACAATTAAGGAAACTGAAAAATTGAAAGAGACAATGTTGGGTTCCAAGTGGAATAGGAGGGTTGCGACCAATATCCACCTGGATCAAAGTCAAGAAGGATTACTCAGAGATTATATGACGGTTACGATCATGTAAAAGAACCTATTACTTCAATTATGGAAAATATTTCTCATAAGTTATTTTCTAGCTATGTTGCACTAAATTATTCGATTGATGAGCCCTCTATTTTTACAGAAGATAGGTTGAGTGGTGCTGTGAAGGAGGAGAGTGATACATGGGAGACAAGCTTTGGAGGGATTGGTTATTGATTCCAATACTACAATAGAGTCTGATTTGCAGCCTATAAGTGAAGTTGACACACTGGATTTGCATTCTAACAGATTGGAAGAAAGTGGTGAGAATTGGTAATAAGATAGATATTTCCCTAAGAGACTGTAAAATGATGTACACATGAAGTCTTTTTCATGTTTATATGCGTTACTTTAACTGTCAATTGAAGTGCCAAATGATGTACACATTGAAGTGCCAATGAATTATCATTCTCCTCTTGGCTTTGAGGTGCTAATAGATGATCATTATTCCCCTTTGAAACCAATGGTAAAGGGATTTAACTACTCCCACTTTGATCATTCTTCCCCTAAAGAGGTTTAGCTGCTCATTTTCCCAAATGAGGTTGACACAAAGCATAAAAATCTTGCCTATGAATTATGGTCCAAACACCACCTTAATTCTGTTGTGTTTTTTGTTTAAATCATATAAAAAATTTAATGAAGAAAACCTTCGAAAAACACGGTTTGGCGGATTTGAAAAAATATGAATGCGAGCAGATAAATAGCGTCGGGTCCGGGCTCCTATCACATATGAGAGATTGCAATTTAACGAAGGAAAGGTCCATCGCAAAGGAATGTGATAGGGGCAAAACGCAACATGAAAATAAAACATACTTAATACCACATGGGGTCCGGGTTCCCATCACGTATCGGAGATCGCAACGGTGGAGGTTGCATGCACATTGAAAGGCTTGTGATTCATCGATGCGATGTTTTATTAAATATATAGTTTTTATAATAAAACTAAGAGTTTCGGGTATTTTAATAAGTGGATTTAATATATATGGGAGAGGACTTTTTTAGGGATTTAATACATTAAATTAGTGTTAATATGAAATGAGCGGAAAGGGAAAATAGACCAAGTATAATGCTTTTTAATGGGTTATTTGCCTTCAAATATATATTTCAATACTTAGGCTAAACAACCTTTTGTGGGCTTTTCGGTAAAAGGGGATTTAGCATGGGGTTTTTACTTTTTCTAGGCAAAAAGGATTTTGACCTTAGGAAAAGGGGTTTTTTTATAGAAAATGGATGAATATGAACTGCATGAAGGTGGAAGGGGAAATTAGTAAACATAGGGATGAATGAGGATGAGGGAAGTTATTAATTGATCTTGTAGGCCTTCATTTGCTTTGTGTAATTGCATCATGGACATAGAAACATATAATAAAACATGATAGATGTACATTTTGTCCAATCAGTCATCATACTTCTGCAACCTTTCTCTACTTACCCTTTACTTATCATTTCATTTTATCTTCACCTAATAGGTGCATTTAAGCTAGCAAACCCTTTTCCTTTATTTTTATTTTACAAAAGCAAACTATCTAATTCTAACCTTATAACCTCCAAGGGCTTATATTAAAGTGATGAGAAACTTACTAGTCTCTACCTAAGTACTGATCTACCAAGATTAAATAGTTTGGCCAGATCTTTATTCTCTAACTATAACATCAAATTTAAAGCATGAAGCCAGCTTGACTGTCACTGGTTGTGGAATTTATGACAAGCTGCACACAACCATTATTTGGTAGAAACAATAGTAGTGGCATTTAGACTTGCTCACTTTCAGATTTTGTTTGTTTTCTTTTCTTTCTAACCTAACATTTTATTTTTGTCTCGATTTTTTAGGACATCTAGCCGAACATTTTCTTTGATATGGACATCATCATCAAGGTTTTTTTCACTAACATTTTTTTCAACATTGTTATCTCCATATCCTAACTTAACATTTTTCAAACATTATATATTTATTTTTTGACTAATTTAATCTATCTTATCAAAACTCAAAAATGCTACAACATTGGCTCCAAATGGGGATTGCTTTCTCCTGTAGAATGCATAGAACCTGCAGATCCATGTGCCTTCTCATCAAGCTATGGAATCCTTGCTGTAAAGAAAATCACACTGACATCTTGAAAGGTAAAAGAAAATCGGAGTATTTATAATGAAAACTATTTCAACTTCTTAGTATTGAATGTAATGTTTGAGAAACCTTCCATTTACGGGATAAGTGGAATATAGTCCCTCAAGATTCTGTAGCACAAAAGTGTTGTTACCCTTCACTTCAGCAATTGCTAAAGGTCCAAACCATATATTTTCAAATTTTCCATGCTTTCCTTTCTCTTCTCTCCTGGCATCCCATCTTAGAACTAGATCACCTTCCTTAAAGACCCTTTCGTGGCTCTTCTGTCAAATAGGGCCTTCATCTTATTCTGATATTTATTCGATTTGTATGGAAATTCATCTATGTTTTCATTAACTTCAATAATCTGATTTATTCTTCTTGAAAAATCATCAGGTTCATTTGTAAAATAATTTTAAAACAGGGAAGGCCAAATTGGTAGGGAAAATTGCATCTTTCCCATAAACTAATTGAAATGGACATTTTCCAATTGATCTCTTTGGAGTAATTCTGTTTTCCCATACTGCATAAATCAAATGTGAATCCCAACACCTTTTTATGATCAGTTGGAGTATTTTTTATTACCTTTACGAGACTTTTGTTGGATGACTCTCCAAGGCCATTACCTTGAGGTTAGTATGGAGTTGAATGATGTAACAAAATGTGATATTTCTGGAAAAAGTCAATCATTTTAACACTAGAAAAAGCTATTGCATTATCAGTAACAATTTGAGTTGGGAAACCAAATCTAGATAAGATATTCCCCTCAATAAACATTTTTTTTTGCTGAGTAAAGGCTATGCTAATTATATTAAAAAACAAAAAAAGTATGTACAGGAGGTGAGAACCTCTGAGAGCGAGTGTTCAGCTCTCTGGCAAAACTAACATCATCTATCTTGATTGTCTGCATATACATGCTTACCAGAATACCAGCAACGAGGATATGTGCTGACCAAGACAAGCATAGACTGACCAAGACAAACATTGACTGGCATTGACCTGTAACAAAAACTGGAACTGATCCCAGACCCCATGACCCAGTACAAAAAACAGTTTTTGTGGCCAGCAAATTTATAATTGCGTCGGGCCATCATACCAAAAATAAGCAAAAAGGAAATCCAGCATTCGCCTGATATCAGGCTTACCCCAAACGCACTTGCCATTAGTTTCCTTGCTTCTTGCGTTCCTCAGCTGCTTACTCCAGTTCTCGCTTCTTGCGATCCTCTGCTGTGCGAACCGGGTCCCGTTCCCATGTAACTTCCATGCCAGTCGGAATGTCTTCAAGACGCTCGATGCCCGGAGGTAACTTGAGGTACAAAGTGTAATCGAAACTGTCTTCCGACTCTTCAAGCTTTTCCTTACTCGGAGGAGAGGGAGGCTGGTCAATTTGAGCTTCCATAAGAGCCTCTGGAAGACCTTCTGAACTAACCCCCGGTTCCTTCCCCTTGAGACTGGTAAATTCTTTTAAGGCTTCCGCTTGCTCTGCTGAGTAGCCATAGGTGCTGTCTTCATCCATCTTTCTCTGAAGTTCCGGACTGTAGGAGCTATCTTTCATCTTGGAATTGTTATCTAAGGAGGGGGGCGTCTTATCCTCCTTATCCGCCGGCCAATTTCCTTCTGCCTCATCCTCCTCAGCGAAAATAACTGTAATCATGGCTTTCACAACTGGTTTGTCCCTCTTGCGACGATAATAAAGGGTCGTCGTCTACACTTCATTTTCCAAATCCGCCGCAGAGGAAGCCGAATCACTCGAGGGAGGCGAAGCACAGGCCAGAGGAGTGATACGCCTCGGGCTTGAATGGCAACTGTCCCTGGTTCGGCTCTGTCCTGAATTGCCTCCCCTGCGAGGCTTGCGATACCCACCACGCGGAGCCATACTAATCCCAGACAAAAACTTAAAGGCCTGGTGCCTTATGCGATCGGAGAGTGTCACAGCGAATGAAGCCACAATGGTTCCGCGTCCCAACTTCCACCTGCAAGTGCACTCTGGTCGATTGCTCACACACAGCATTAATGAAACAGGGGAAAGACTCGAGGGTGGGAATTCTGCCCTCAGAGCTCCCCTCTTCCACGCCCACCTGAACGACCAACTCTCCAGAGTGCCAACCGAACTGCAAACAGAGCCACAAGAATGTATCTTCCATCGCAATTAACAAATATCTGGTGTCTACACCTTGGGAAGACCCCGGCAATGAATGCGCGTTAATGCGTGTTAAATTCATTCGGGCGAAAACCAGCCCGTAGCCCATGGCACCCACCTGGCTATAGCGTGGCACCATGCCTACGGCGCGTGGACGTCCTTTCATTATTGAATACATCCCTCAACACCCGCATCTGGGTCCCCTCAATAAACTTAATTACTACTGAATTAATAACATTTCTGACTGGAATTGCTTCCACCCATTTAGTAAAGTAGTATGTTGTAGCGAGGATCCATCTATTCTGATTACTTGAAGTGGGGTGAATCTCTCCAACAAAATCTAATCCCCATTGAGAAAAAGGTGTTGAAACTATTGATGGAACGAGTGGAAGAGCTACTATTTTTTGTTTACCAGCAAACATTTGATAAGGAACACAACCTCTGACCTTTGACCCTACTTATAAGAACAATGTGGGCCAATAAAATCCTCCCCTCAGAATCTTGTATGTTGTTGCTCTCCAAGCGTAATGTCCCCCACAAAATCCTGTATGAAACTGATCAATGATTCCTTGAGTTTCTAATTCCGTTAAACATAATAACAAAATATTCAGTGGATCTTCCTAGTATAAATTTGCATTTATAATGCAGTACTTGATGATTTTAACTTAAGGGTTTTACACTGGGTTTTGGAGAATGATGCTCGACACTCAAAATGAATCAAGAAATTTACAGTATCTTGATACCAGTTTGACAACAATAATTTTTCATCAATGTGTATAGGACTGATTTGCTCTGAAGGTAGAAATTCTAGTCGATTCTCCCGCTCAGGATGAAGGGAAGGTTCTTGTGGATTCCTCCCTTCTGCAAGGGCAGAAGGTTCTTGTGGATTCTTCCCTTGTACAAGGAGAGAAGGTTCTTGTGTATTATTCCCATGTATTTCTGAAACAGAATTGATTCCAAGTACTTTGCAGTTAGATTCAGCTAGAAGCTTGGCTAATCCTTGACCTTTTACTAGCTTGGTAGTCTTGATAGTTAGATAAAACTCTAGAATTTGAGCAATCCACCTACGTTTTTTCCCATCAGTGTCTGGTTGGGTTAGGACAATTTTCACAGCACTATTAGGGACATAAGAAGCAATAGGTGAATGTAAGACATACATTCTGAATGATTTCAAGGCCTGAATGATGGCATAGGCTCGCTTCTCAATGATTTCATACTTAAGCTCAACATCTCTCATAACCTTGCTGAAAAAGGCTATGGGTTGGTCATGGGAATATTCATTTTTCTGTAATAGAATAGCAGCAAGGGTTGTTTCAGAGGCAAAAGAGAAAATACTAATTGCCTTAGTATATTCAGGGCTGGCTAAGGTGGGTCCAATTTATGTATATTTCCTCATAGCTTCCAACAGGGTAGTACTTCTTCTTGATGCATCCTGGAATGAATTCCAAGTGGGTGCGTCTGAAAGTAGTGAGGGTGTACTTTCATCCTTCTTCTCACAGTAGGTTTCCCACTAGTCCTTGATGTGGGCATCGACTTTGAGAAGTGCATAAGTAATCTTTTCCCAGCTGGAAAAATCATGAATAGAAAAATATCCTTCTCTAAGATTTAACCATTTATCTACGACGTACGCATCTATCTAACCTTCAATAATGGGGATGTCAAAATTAACTTGTATTTGAAAGAGTGTGGTACTTCGAGAGTGGTTACTGGAAGAAGGTGCGTCGCCTTTGGGTAGTCCCTGAAGGATTCTGGCAAAGTTGACCATCATCGCATTCCTCTATCACTCATGGGCTTCTTCTAGCAAGATTTTGAAAGGATCGGTTGGCCCCTCATCTTTATTATGTTCTGCCATAGCTATTTCTAGTATTTCTACCTCTTGCATAGACTCTACTATTTATAACCTTTTGCCCAAAATTATTACAAGAATAACACACTCCAAGAAAAATATTTTGGTACCTTAGTGTAAGTGGTCTTGTTGATGGCATTTTCCCTCTCAATATGATATTCTTCTTTAATATTATCATTGTTGGATTTTGTGCATCCTCCTTTAGCAACTTATATTCTTCCTTCTCGATAGGACCCTTGAGTGCATCAACATAACTTCATTTCTTTCCTTCATTTCCTATCATCATATAGCTTGAACCTTTATCAATATTATTTGTTTATATTGTAGTCCATACCTATCAGTGAATTATTTATGGTTACGTATGATTTCATTCAATATTTTGGTACTATTTGTCAATTTCTTTTGGATGTCCTTCTTCCATAGTTCCTTCCTCAAGAAGACTATCTTAGCTTCTACATTCCCAATTATTCTCTCCTTCTCTTCCAACTGTCTCCTGAGCGTTTCTTATAAGATAAGTTAAGTGAATAATC
The DNA here is from genome assembly GCA_000404065.3 of Pinus taeda. Taxonomy (NCBI): domain Eukaryota; kingdom Viridiplantae; phylum Streptophyta; class Pinopsida; order Pinales; family Pinaceae; genus Pinus; species Pinus taeda. The sequence goes on from APFE031175935.1 coordinate 29,224, forward strand.
AGTTCTGTCTCAAGATCCAATTCTCCTTATTCTTCATGATTTCCTTCATAGTTTTCAGGAGTTTCATTATTAGAATCTAATTCCATGAATAGAAATCTATCAGAATCATGGTCACTATCATCTGGCTTCATCAGATGAGTTACTATCTTCTCTTGAATACAAACTTTTCTTTCTTTTGATTCTTTTCTAATATTCCTTTTATTTCTTATAAATTTCTTCTTCATCACTATCTGACCCCTTTCCAAAAGGATATTTAGAAGCATAATAACCAACTATTCCACATTCAAAACACTTAAATGGAGGCTTACCTTTATATTTGAGATTTCCTCTTTCCAACCTTCTCACAAAGTTGGCTTCTTATTCAGTGCATGAATCATTGCTATAGTCAAAGTTTGTTTTTGACTTTTTCTTGTTCTTCATTGTCTTATTGGACACCTTAAAACTACTTCCCTTTTGGATGGATTTTCCCTTTTAGTCCTCTTCTCTTCAAGTCCTCTCATCGTATTCATGATCTCATCAACTCAAAGAAAGTAAGTTGCAACACCTTCATCTTCCTTTATCTTTAGGTGTTTAAAATGTCTTGTATATGTTTGAAGCTTGGCCCCTTTGACCTATTCATCTCCTTCATACACATTATTGCTTTTGTCCCAGATTTCCTTTATTAATTCACAGTGGATAACCTTGACAAATTTTTATAATGTTAGCCCTCCTAGAATGGCATACATAGCCTTTGAATTATTTTCATAAAGTCTTCTTCCAACCAGATATATTGGAGTAGAGGTTGGAACCTTTTATTTATTTATAAAAAATTTCCAAACATGAACTCCTTGTGCTTGTAATAAAAATATCGTCTGTATGCTCCAAAAGGAATAATTTTCTCCATCAAAAAATGGTAGGCTATGTTTGGTGTATTATTCTTTCTTTTCCATGAGTTTCACCAAGATCTACATTCCAGTGGTTAAAATGTTTCTGAAGGAGTTTGCTATGATACTAATTGTTGGAATATTTAGCAATACTTAGAAGGCGGTGAATCGCTATTAACAATTTTTATCTTCAAGAACTTGTAAATGCATCCATAGGTATAATAAAAACACATAAATATATAAAACAAATGCATTTTCAATTGAAAACCACATAATGATTTTATTAATATATATATTCTTAATACACAAGTCAATATTATTCAAAGAAAGTCTACCCTTTTGGAAGCTACTCCTCTTTCCTTCACAGAGCCACTCGACTTCTTAACACAATAATTCCCTTAATAAATGATCTTTGAACTTGGCCTCCTTATCAATAAAACCATATTTGCATAAAATAGCCTCTAGAACTATAACATAACAATCCTAAATAATAAGGCTTGAAAAACATATATATTTTGAACCCAATGTAGTTTAATTAGTGTTATGATATATGTTTGAATTTTAGAGAACTAATTAAGCGATAATACCCAAGAACCATGCTAGAATAAGAAACCATTTTGCAAATGAAGTATATTTGATTTAATTATAAAATGATGCTATTTTGCTAGAAAATAACACCACCCACCTATCCTTTGCCTTGAATTTACATTGTCTAAGGGATATTCTTCAGTTAGCCTTCTTATACTCTACAACTACAGGAACTTATTGAACAAAAAACATTTATATATGAGGCCATAAATAAACCACATACAAAATTAAGTATCTAAGTAAACAGAGTGATGAATTAGCCATACATTCCCCCTTTCCCTTGGTCATTTCCAACTTCTAATATGGAATCATCATACATTGATCGACGTTAATGCCCAAGAACCATGCTAGAATAAGAAACCATTTTGCAAATGAAGAATATTTAATTTAATTATAAAATGATGCTATTTTGCTATAAAATAACATGACTCACCTCTCCTCTGCCTTGAATTTACATTGTCTAATGTATATTATTCAATTATCCTTCTTATACTCTACAACTACAACCACTTATTGAGCCAACAAAATTTATATATGAGGCCATAAATAAACCACATAGAAAATTAAGTATCTAAGTAAATCGAATGATGAATTAGGCATACATTCCCCCTTCCCTTTGTCATTTCCAACTTCTAATATGGAATCATCATACATTGATCAACATTATAGTAGTGAAAATAATGAATAATAAGTCTTTAAGGTGTGAACCACAATATAATTATTTTTTAAGCAAAGTTCATGGAAAATATCGAAAATCACACATATTAACAAGATGATAGGAAACCAAAATTATGACAAAAGGATAAATATTTGTGAAAATATCAAACATTTAAATAGGTTAAATGATAACATGCTTTTCTAAGAGAAAAAACATGACTCACCCATCCTTTGTGCTACATTTGCACAAGGTAAGGTATCTTCAACGCTGGAACTTCTTAGATTCCAGAACTATACTCATGCATTACACAAAGAAAACAAATGAACTAGAGTATTAGACCACAAATAAGGCATATAATAGATTAAATAACAAATAAATACAATGAAGAATTAACCATACATATCTCCTTGACATAAAGAAATGTCCACTCCCATGCAATCATTAGACATAAAGAAATGTAAGTGAGACACATTACATATAAGAAAAGGTGATTCACATTCATTTATGAACAATAACCCCCATCTTATTTTGTAAGAGAAAATGTTGATTCCTCCATCCTTTGTGCTACAATCCAATAGTGTAAGGTATCTTCCCACCTACACCTTCATAGACTATATTACTGTAGGCACTCACTACATAAAGAAAAAAAAATATTTAAGTATGAGACCATAAATAAAACACATAAAAAATTGAATAAAAAATTAACCATGCATGTCTCCTTGCTATCATCCATTGCCAATTCACATTGAATCATAAGCCATGATAGAGAAACTCAAATGAGACACACTGCATCTAGGATAAGGTGATTCATATTTATTTATCAACATTAACCTCCATCTATCTCTTTCATTTTCTCTACATACTAGTGTCCTCTTTTAAGTAACAAACCAAACCAAGCCCAATCTACAAACAAGAAAAAAAGACAACAACTATAACATATCAGAAATAAAACAAAACAAAACAAAAGCATACAAACAATAAGAAAACAACAAAATACTGGAAATATCCTAAATCTTTGTATATAATCCTTCCTACAATGTGGTCTCCTTCTTTGAAAGAAAAGGAGTAGGCATAATTAGGTAAAAATAAATAGAGGAAAAGAAATTTCAAGCATATCTCACAACCAATAATTATCACTAATATGAAACAAACCATTTGTAGAGTTTGTTTTATAAAATCGAAAATCCAAATTTTTAATAATAATATTAAACTTATCATCAACTTACTTCATTCTACATCTTAAACAACAAATATGTTTTAAATTAAATTTACTTATGTTTGGGTAATTACCATAAATGTTTTTTGAGAGAAATAATTTTATTTGTAAGGTCAACATAAGGATATTTAAACATATGGAATACCCAACATCTTAAAATGCAATGGTTGTAGCCACAAGGGGGTATAATATGTGACAAACAAAACAACCATGCCCATGCTCAAACTCAACAAATCAAGAATATGCAAACAACAACAAACAAAATATTGTAAATGTCCTCTCTCTCTCTTTCCTACAGTAAATAATGATAATAAGACAATTCCAA
>APFE031175938.1:0-16318 GCA_000404065.3 Pinus taeda
TTTCAATCCGATGCTTAGAAAGAAAGTTATGACGATTTTCCCCAGGTCACCTGTTTTGAGTGTAGTTCAGGAGTCTGCAAAAAGGCCAACTTCCTCAGATCATATCTCCGAAACTATCGAGCGAACAGCTCTGAAATTTGGACCCAAAGTTTAGCGTCAATTCTTCTCAATTGGGTTTTTTTTGCGACTTCTGAAACGTCACAGAAAAAAAGTTATAGCGAAAATACCACGATGACCTGTTTCGAGCAGCGAAACCCTAGAATCCAAAGCTCTGATACCAAATGTTATGAAACCAGCTCAAGAAAAGATAGAAAAGATAGATCAACGACTTAGAATTCAGCCTCTTCGAGGGGGCAACCTCCTTTACATTACATAAATGAACAATTCTTGGATGATTCAAATGAAAAGACCTCCTCTCTATATATAGGAGTCTAAGGGACCATAACATAATCATAGCCTACATAACAATAATAATGCAAGGGCACAATAATAATAATAGTGGGCTTCTATGGGGCTCAATAGTAACAATATGGGCGCTACATGGGTACATCAATATAATAAGTGGGTTGTACTAATAACAATAAGGGGTTACTCTAGTAGTATAGGGGCCTAAAACCCACCAAGCTTGTCAGAGGTTAGGGCTTTGCCAAACTATTGGCTGAAGAAAATTGCAGAGCACTGGACATAAATCTCATGGGCTCAATTTCAGAAAATGGTCAAATAGAAGAAGAAGAAGCAGTTGAACCAGGGAAAAAGCTGTCATTGGCAGAAAATCTAACTTCTTGTGAATGGTACTTTGCAACAACTCAATTCTTGTTGAAACTAGAAGTTCCTTCAGGTCTTAGTTCAACCCAAGCTAGAACTATTAAGCTTAGGGCGGAAAAATATTGCATCTATGAAAATCTTCTTTATTGGAGGGATCCCTCTGGGATTCTCTTAAGATGTATGGACAAAGAACAATCCTTGGAATTTATTCAGTAGTTTCATTCTAGCATGTGTGGAGGGCATCATTATTGGAAAACTATAGACCACGAGATTCTCAGAGCTAGGTATTATTGGCCTACCTTATTTTCTGATGTCTCTTCATTTGTTAAATCATGTGACAGGTGCCAAAGATTTGAAGGGAAGCAACAATTGAAATCCCTGCCCCTAAAACCCATAAATGCTAGCGGCCCTTTTCAATAGTGGGGCTTGGATTTCATTGGAGAAATCAATCCACATTCTAGTGGCTAGTACAGGTGGATCTTGGTGGCCACTGATTACTTCACTAAATGGATTGAGGCCATCCCTTCTAGAAAGGCTGATCATCATGTGGTCATGAAGTTTTTGACAGAAAATATCTTCACCAAATTTGGTTGTCCACATAAGTTGGTCACAGATAATGTAGCAGCCTTTAGGGCAAAGGAATTGGTGGACATGTGTGACTCAATGGGCATTAAGCTGGTTCATTCCACCTCATATTACCCTCAAGGCAATGGTCTAGCAGAATCTTCCAACAAGAGTTTGATAAGGATAATTAGAAAGTTGTTGGAAGAAAACAAGAAGATTGGGATTCTAAGCTCAAATATGCATTGTGGGCTGATAGATTGAGCACCAAGAAATCCATAGGGGATTCTCCTTTCAAGCTGGTATATGGAACTAAGGATGTGTTCCCAATTCAGTTAACCCTCCCTGTGGCAAAGTTCCTACAAGAAGACCAGAATGAGGAAGAAGACGTGGCAAAAAAGATCATTGATTTAGCAGAAGTGCATCAAATCAGAGAACAACTGGTTGAAAGGTTTGTGGCATATCAGAAGAATATCAAGGAAGCTTTTGACAGGAGGGAAAAAATAGATAATTTTTAGGTCAGAGATTTGGTTCTTAAGTGGGATGCATGGAAGGAGAAGAAAGGCAACCATGGGAAGGTTGATGCTTTCTGGACAGGGCCTTTTATCATTTCTTAGATCTAAAGGAATAATACTTTCGTACTGCAAAGTATGGGAGGAGAGGCAATTTTTGATGGCCCAGTTAATGGGTGTTTTCTGAAGATTTATGTTATTTAAGGTCCTTTGGCCTTAAAGTTGTAAATATTTTGTTTTATTAGTTTAGGTGAAAGCTTAATTAGACTCCATGCCCAATGGAACACTAGGGAATTTTGCTAATCTGATTTTCACAGGAAAGACATTGGTCTGCAAGTTCTTAAGACCTCGCAGGGAGGATCTCATCCCCAGAAGGAGCCAGTGTTAGCTCTGCTATATAACATCAATGTTCTAAAGGTTGGAAGCAAACCTGGCCCCTGTTCGTGCTAGAAGACGACCTTTAACAGTTGCCCTCCCCTTCTCCTTCTCTCACCCTCCTGTCATCTTCATTTCTCATGTTTTTTGGTTAAAATCATATGAAGGGCCCTCGCTCTTAAGCCTCGGGTGCTAAAGCCTGTACCCCATATAATTGCACACCTCCACAAACTCCCACTACTGTGACCTTAACCATTGCTCTCCGCCACCCCTGATCCAATGTTTCCCTATCCCATCCAATGAAATCCACGTGATTTAAACCCCGCTATCTAATCATCTCCACCACAATTGGATGACATTCGCTTCCCCCGCAACCACAACTAGTGGCACATTAACGCATGATGGAAGGTGATTTTCATCCTTTCCCTACCACCACGCGTCAACCTCTGAGTAGTATCGCATGCCCTTATACCTTTACCACCCAACCCCCAACGTTGGTGCGATCAATACCGCCTTCTGCCAAAACTGCCTTTCCCGCCTGTTAACTCCCACATGTCTCCTCTGCCTGACGACTATTGGATTTGCCCACCCGAGATCCGACGGCCCACATTCATCTCACTCCCGCTTCCTCCCGATACCCTCTGCCAAGTGATCCCCGTCATCTGCCCTCTTGATCCGATGGTTGATTTTTTTTCTCCATCTTGCTCATAATCTCTCCATGCAGTTCACCTACCCTGACCATTCCATGCATCCGAAGAACAAAGACGACCGTCTATTAGTACCTGGTGCATTTCCTCCTCAAAAACCGCATTCAACAGACAGTATGCCCGAGAAGAAGGACGAGGCTTGAGCATAAACTTACATTTAACAACCATGGCATTTTATCTTATACGACACTCTAGCCACTTCGAAGGATAGAAGAGCACAGGAAAGGATCACATTCATCTGCTACAATAAGCAATCGCACTCAGAATCTCCATCAAGTAGTTAAAGTGGTTGGTGGTCAATTATGACCCCTCCATACCTAGAATGACAGAGTGCCTTTGTAATGAAACTCTATGTATACCCAGAAACAAGATGTAATCAGGGTTGATGGTTGTTGTTTTGATGTAAGGTTCAACTTCTGGAGATTGTAATTGCTTTGATACTTGCAGTGTCTCGTCTTGATTTTCAGCTAATACAAGCTTCTTTGTTGTTAATTTCCCATTTTCCATTTCTATTCTCTTACAGGGCTCTGCCTGATATGCTATTTTCCTGAACTCTTGATGTTTGGCATTAGAGGAGCTGTCATCCTATCTCTATGTTAAAGTCTTGCATGTATCAGTGAATGAGTTATTTAGGTTTCTTTTCACCTAGTGACAGAGAGTTGTCATCCTATCTATACATTAGGGAATTAGATTTGCAGACCTCTTTATTAGTCGCAGTCGGCCATCACAGGGTCCTATGCATCTACTTGTGTGTTCAGTATTCTCCATATGCACCCAATCATTGAACTGTGAGTAATTGGTGGTCTAAAGCCTTGTAGTCTGGAGGTGTTCACGTATATCTCAAGTCAAGCAAAGTAGAAGTGGTTATCTAGCTTGAGCAAGCATCATTCCTTCCATTCATCCATTTCCAACATTAAGTTGAGTTTGTAATGTTCCTGAGCATCTCCGAGCTACAAACTAGGAGAGCTTCTTTGGGTGATAATAGTATCATGGAATCTTTGTTGATAGGCTTCCTATTGAATTAATTCACCAGGACAATCCCTCAATGATGGAGTCATTTCTATTGAAGATCAAAGAACTTTTTATGAAATATCTTTATCTGCACTTCTAAATTTTCACATTTATTCTCCAGTAGTAGAATTAAATTTATCTTTGTCAATACTTTTCTCACTTCAAGGACTGCATCTATCACATCTTCAATTCCCATTTCTTCTAGATCCTACCTGGGTTTTGAATTTAGGACTTTGATGAATCTGGTTGCTTCTCTAAGTCTATTGTCTAGCTCTTCTTTGATATATTCACTGGTTTCTTTAGCTTTCTCCAATTGTTTCTCTTGTTCAAAAGTAATATCTATGGACTACCATAAATTTGAAATTTCAGAATTTAAGTCCATTGAAATATGCTCTTTAGCTTCTGATAAAATTTTTGCACTAACTGATTCATCCAAATAGTTTTCAAGCCGATTTGTACGCTTGAAATTCTTATGCATCTCTGAAATGTATGCATTGTCTACTTTTATTTTATTTTCTTCTACCTTTCGCAATGATTCTTTCAACTTTTCAATTTTTACATTTCTCAAAGATAAATCAACCATTTCTTTGGATAATTGTTCTGTTGAATCATGACTTATTGATCCTGTCTCCAATGTTTAAACTCATGTAGTAACATTTTTTCTCCCTCTTTCACTAGATTTTCCATCTCCGAGTCCATTTTCTGTATTTTAGATTATTCTCCATAATCATGCACAACATGTTTTCCTTTTCTTTCTCGATTTATCCCACTTCTCGAGCTTTATGATGCTCTGTTGTTGTTAACTTGAATTTCTTGCACAATGCTTGAATATTTTCATTTCAATTTTTTATGATCTCCTAAGCTACAACAAACATTGTTAGGATCCAATCCTAATGATGACATCTTTTCTAACTTCAACTAAGAATGAATGTTATTCAAAGAAGTTTCTAATTTTGAAATGGTCATAGCAGAACTTGTTATAGAAGGCTAGATCATTTCACCTGCTTGCTTATGTAGATCTATTTGGTCTATAGGGTGAATTGGATTAGTATAAAAATAAAATAAACAAGTTTTATAGGCATTTGACGTTTTTGGGACTAGAACCTTTGGCTCAAGAGATGTCAATTTAAATAATCTACTATCAAGATCTAGTGAAAATAACATTATGTTTTTGGTAGAGGAAGTTTGTTTCCAAAATTGAGTATATGTAGAAGACTTTAGAATCTCATTCAATTTCTTCATCTCTTTAAATTTAGCAAAAATGATTTGACTACTAGAAGAAGGAGAAGAAAATACATCAGTTGTTGGTTCTTCAATTGGTTGTAGAGTAAACACAAGCTCACTTGACACCATCACTGTAGTTGAGACCTCTATATTCATGGCTTCAGATAATTCTTCTTCTATTTCCTTGGTCTCTCCTCTCTTAAAAACTCGAAAATTTGTTGACTTAGACCTTGAAATGCTAGGAGAAATGCTCTCACTTGTCCTTTTCAACTTATTTTATTTTGGATGAGGGATTTCCATTGTTGTCTAACTTGATATTTGTTCTTCAACTTCCTATAAAGCGTTTTCCTCCCAAACCTCCTAATGAGCATATTGCTTGATATCTGGTTCTGAAAAATAAATATAAGGAGCTAAATTCTGCTCAAGTATAATAGCTGAAATTATTCCCAAAGGATCATCGGGGTAGCTATAAATAATTTTAAACTTCATTTGATTTAACAAATTTTTTTCTTCTTTATCAGTTTCTCTATTACTTTCTATGGAGGAGAAAATATGAGATTTTAATTTAAAATAAACTTTTAGTTTTCTAGACACAAAATGAACTTCATATACATTCAAGCTTTCCTTATGAACATGAATGTAAAAATCCTCATTATAAGAAACATTGGTAGCTTATAAGGTGACAATTCACAACCATAAATTATGATCTCTATGAAGCTTTGAGATAAATACCAATCTCCTACCTTTGTTTGCTCACTTAAATGTAAAATTCTCCTAATTTCAACTTAAATCCTCGGGACTACATCACTACTAAGAAGACAAAGTGATAAATACAGAGACTGGTTAACAAAATCATTGAATGAATACTCTTCTAAATTCTTTGTCACTAATTAGGTCTAGTGAATAACATATTGTGGCCTTCCTTGTGAATCTATCTGTTGTGGTGGCATCTTAAACCGCTCAAATTGATGGTATAAGAATAGGTAAACTAATACATACTGATGTTTGAAGGCTCTTTCTTCACTGAATTTTAAAAGTTTCCCATGAATGTTATTGAAGATAAACTAGCTAAAATTGAACAAGATAGAAGGTTTTTTTCCAAAAGAAAAGACAGTCAAGATCCTAGAATAACCTCATCAATCCATTCATCACTTTAATAGCCTAAAATATAGCAAACCATGGAAATTATTTGTCTAAACATTTCAAGAAGCATGGCTAAGAAATAAGGCAGATTATGGCCCGACAATTTAGATCATTCTAGTAAAAATGACTCAAAGATATTGGCTCTCTCTTGAAATGTAAGCTTATGATAAATTTCCATTAATGAGTCAAGTGAAGAGGAACGAAGGAAACTTGAAGGATTACTTTTCAAATCATGAAAAATGGACTCGAGCATTATATATATAAAAAGAAATCACTATTTCTGGCTACTACTACTCTCTGACTGGGTGAATATATGCTTTTGTGCCAAGAGACAAACTCAAGAAAATGGTGCATCTGAGGAAAAATAAATTGAGTTAACATGGATTCCCAAAATCTACACTCACCATTGGAATCCTCAAACTTTTGAAAATCCCAATTATGAAATTCATACAAATCAGACTCACACTTCGTCTCTATAATTTTGAAATCTAAGTCTACTAGAGACATCTCATCTAAATTCGAGACTACAGGAAGCATGGCGTTTTCAATCTATGGTTTACTTTTTCCTTTTGAGGTACTCATTTTGAGATTGAACACAAAGAAAAAAAATTGGAATACCAAGAAAGATTGAAGATGGTGACCGAAAAGCCTATGCAGACTTGGAAGTTGTTCTATTTCTTATTTGTTCTGCGAGCACTGCAAACCTAAGCTAATGACTCGTCTATTTGGGTAGATCAGGATTTTAAAGAAAATTTAAATACTCATTGAGGATTTTAATGATTCGAGCATTTAAATGGGCTTTTAAAAGTTTGCAGGAAGTAATTGCAATATTTAGTGGTTATGACTTGATAAGTAATGGAGGAGATAGTGAGACATTATTTGGTGGAGTGGACAGCGGAGGGATAGATTTAGTGAGACTACCGACTAGCGGGGAGGTGGTTTATGGGGGAGGGCGGTAGACGGTATATGGTATATGATTAGGTGGGCAGAGTTCCACAATGCGTGAGCACCCACCACGTCATTTTCCATGGCTTATGGAAACCACAGATTATGAACCCCCCTGCCCTTCGTTAAACTTCGGGAGTGTGGGGGTTCTACAATCATTTGTGAGCTCTTAATGATGACGAACAAACTCCTAGCCACTAAAACAACCATGGGAGTTACCACACACCTTTTATCAATGGAAAATTAAAACAAATTTTCATGTGGCATTTATAAAATATGCCTGAATTTTACAAAGCGTATGATATAAACCCCCTTTTTTGAAAATTTCCTTCATAAGAAAAATTTATGGGTAAGAAAAAGTTACAACAAGACCAAAATTTCTGAGGGAAATAGAAGAGAAAGTGGCAAAAAAATAAATGATAATTGAACACTTCTTAGGATAGAAGGAAAAATTATCTAGATAAGATTCAAATAAATAGAAACTTCAAATTGCGACATGTCTTTTTAATAGCTAAAGATAAAATATTTTTCTAAAATGGGAAGTTGTTCAAAGTTAGTAGCTATAATCTTTTGCACCATTTGAGGTTATAGAAAGGATTGGTCATGTTGTGTACATCCATGTATATTCATGATGTGGTTCATGTCTCTTTAGTTAAAAAACATGTTCTTGGTGCTAAACACTTGATTGATTGGAATGTGATTTAGGCGGACCATGAAGGGGAATTTCAGGTAGAACCAATATGCATCCTAAACCAAAAGGTCAAAGAACTTTAGAACAAGGCCATATGGTTGGTAAACATCTAATGGAACTATTATATCCTTGAAGATTCCATGTGGGAGCTATGTGTGAGACATACATGTACATATTTTGACTATCTATATGTCTATAATACACAAAGGATAATGCATATATAAGGGGGCGGGGAATGTAACACACTAGAATATTCCTTTATGGTATTGTACATATTTATATTAGGCTAGTGAGCCATGTTGTGTTGGGATAACATGCCCATGTGAATACACTTATTTAGGGCTTATGTGCCTATGTTATGCGTTTTGAGACCATAGTTCCTTTGTGGTTAAGGATGGAGAGTTTATGTGTGAAAGGAAAACGAGCCTAATGTTGTAAATGTAATCACACCATGTTAATATGATACATTACAATTGTAGACCGCTAGACAAAAAGAAAACTGGGGGATAGAACTCCACAAGAGGAAAAAAAATGGGTTGGAACCATGGCATAAGCCTAAGTTTGAAAATTAAAATACTAGAACCCTAGCATAAGTCTAAGTTTGAAAAGAGAGGGGGAAGTGGTCCACACAAATCTCCAAGTGGTGGGGAAGAGTTACTGAAGCAACACTTGGTAGAAATAATCCATGCATACAAAACTCACATTCCCATCATTCCTATATCTCATTGAATTGTTCTTTTCTGTGAATACTACTGGTGGTAAACCATGGTGCGTTTCTGGTCCATCATTTTTTGGTGTTGTGGAGTTATGTTATAAAATAACTATGCAAGATAAATAAACCCTTGGATCTTTTAACCCAACAAATTATTTTGAAATCCATGATGGGTGTGAACAACCAATTCCTACTACTCATATTGGGTGATCCTAGAGCTTAAAGGGGGAGTTGGTTGGGCTACCAAGCCTAATGAATTGTATGGAAAAATTCCCCTTGCTCACTCAAGTGATTCTAGACCTTAGAAGTGAAATAAGTTAGGCCGATGTGGTGAGTAAATTGTATGGCTAATTCTCCAAGCTTGTCTTGGCATAAGATGGAGCTTGGAGGGAGAATTGGTTGGTTTGGTATACCAATTTTTCTTGGTACCTATATGGCATGAAATGTGTCTCCATATATGACTCAAGGAGAGCCTTTACTCTTGTGGAGTAAAAAACCTACCTTAGGGTTGATCCACTACTAAGAATTCTAGAGAAATGTGATCTATGGATGGGTGGAATTTCAGAGGTTTGTGGTCTAAATAGGTGGAAACATTTTGTATAGTAGGAATGTTAGTTTTTTAGAATCCTTATCTCATAGTGGTCTAATCATAAGAGGATGACAATAAATCATTTGTTAAACTACCACCCAATACCAAGAAATTTTAACTAGAAAATGAATTAGAAGTTCATGGTGGACTTGAGGATAAGGATGGTTTATCGAGATCATAAGAAGAGGAAGAAACTCTAACTCACAGTTTAAGGAGGTCCAGTTGAAAAAGAAGGAAACTAGATAAATGTAGTTATAATACATATGATTTCATATGTATATTTTATTTATTAGCTAACCATGGTGAGCCTACAACTATAAAGAGGCAATGAGATGGAAATAACAAGTCATGCAGATTGATTATGGATGAGGAAATGGTTGCACTTAGAAATAATGATACATGGACATGGTACTATTACCTGATAGATGGAAACTCATTGGAAGTAAATGGGCATTTGAAAATAAGATTGTTATATATTGCGATATTGAAAATCACAAAATAAGGTTGCTTGTGAAAGGATATTCCCAGGTTGGTGGGATAGACTTTGATGAGATCTTTTCGCTAGTTGTTAAGTTAAATTTATTAGGCTCCTAACAACGTATTTTTATTTAGAGATAAAATATATGGATGTGAATACAAAATTCCTACATGGTGACTTGAAGGGGAATATTTGTATGACACATTCAAAAAAATATATAGAAAAAGGTAACAAGTGATTATTTGCAAATTGAAAAGGTCTTTATATGGTTGGTTTCAAATGGTCTCCCAAAAGTTGGTGCCAAAAGTACAAACATGATGGTGCTAATTTACTTATTATTGCTCTATATATAGATTATATGTTATTCTTTGGTAATGGTAAGGTTGTGTTTTTTAATTTGAAGTCTTAGCTTTCAACACAATTTGATATGAAGGACTTGGAGACTACAAATATATCTTAGGAATGGAGATGAAGACAGATAAATAAAATAGGACACTTTGGCTAAGCTAGAGTAAGTATATAAAGCTTATGCTACATTGTTTTTTCTTGGTAGACTGCAAACCATTGAGTATTTCAATTTTGTGGGAACTAATCTTTTAGTTTAGCAGTGTCCTACAATAGTTTTAGAGATGGAGGATATGGCTAATGTTTCTTATGCTAGTGTAGTTGGTAGCTTCATGTATGCTATTTTCTATAATATGATATACATTTCCTAAGCAATCAAAGTCTGAAATCAATTTATGGATAATATTGGATGCAAACATTATGCTATAATTAGAAGGGTCTTCAGGTTTTTGCGAGGTTCCTTTAAATATTCCATTTTTCTATCATAGTGATATTTTAGGAAATCCAAACTCAGTGGATATAAAGGGATTATGTGGATTTTGATTGGATAGGGAAATTAAATAGAAGGAGATTGAAAAGTATAAATGTTTTGATTTTTTGATGGAGCAGAAAATTAGATGAACAAGAAACAAGTTGTGGTCACTTTGTCTAATATAGAGATAGAGTATATGGAAACTAATCATACTTGTAAGGAGCCCATTTGGATTATGAAACTATACTCAGAAGTAGGGCTAAGTCAAATTATTAATATAGTTCAATTAAATAGTAATAATTCCATTTGTGTGCCTAAGAAACCAATGTAGAAATTCCCACTGTGATCAAAATATTATGCAATATACTAAAGCAAAATACAAGATCTACTTCTACAACAAACTTTGTGGAAGCTTAATCGAATATGAGCAAGATCATTGAGAACACATGTAACTAAGAATGAAAAATCAATCACACATAACACAGAAGAAATAACCCGGGGAAAGTCTCAACCGAAAACCCCAATCTCTGTATTATCGTACAAGTGGAAATATGTTCAAGTTACAAAAAGAATAAGCTCTCAAGCTATCCTGCTCTCTCTGCAATCAAACAATACAACTCATAGACTAAATAGGCATTGTATATGTCCTCCTCAAGCCCTCCAAGCCTCCTATTTCCTTGCATAGTTTTTCTTGGGGTCCAGTGATGCCACATGTGTGAATTGGCCTCATCACACTCACAAAACCTGAAGAAGTAATTGCACAATCCTCAAGGAAAGAATTCCTTCTGCATGTAAGAGATATTCACAATGGAATATCATAGCAACTGATAGTACATTGCCCCTCCATATGATCTCAATTGGGTCTCTGTCTAAACTGACATGCATGAGTTATTTATGATGGAATATTTAGTTATCTGAAGTGCAACAGTTACATGCATGCATGCATTACCTAACTAAACTCACAATTAATTCAACAAACTATTTGAATTAATCTAACTAGACTTGACTCAGTTAACTGAGCCAACTAATTACAACTCATCCTTATCTCTTTAACTCATGAATAAATTCCTCAATTAATGGAGAAACTATTGCATGTCCCCACATAGACATCATGTTTGATTTTCTACAACTAATTAACTCATGGTGAGTTAATTAATTATTTTACAAACAGCTGCTAAGATCAAATTCGAGTTTTTACTTCTCTATTTTAGTTCAAGGACTAACTAAAATAGGAAGGTATCCCGAAATGCTATTTATAGCAATACTAAATTTATCACTTCTATATTTAGCATTTCTTGCTGCTATTTTCAACACTCCCTCTTAGCAAGAAAGGGATTATGAGTAACGCCAATCTTGTCTTTGTGGAACTCAAACTTGCATTTTGACAATGCCTTCGTCAAAATATTTGCATCCTATTCCTCGGTTGAAACATATAGCAACAACATGATACTCTTGACCACACAGTCTTGAAGATGGTGATACCAGATATTAATGTGCTTGGACCTATGATGAAAAACTGGATTCCCAGAGAGTTTGACACAACTCTGATTATCGCAGTATATCATGATTGGATCCATCCTCTGATCAAACAATCCCACTAGAATCTTTCACATCCAAATGGCCTCACATGTAGCCTGACTAGCATCCATGTATTCAGCCTCTGCTGAGCTAAGTACAACTAATCTCTATTTATTATGCTAGGAAACTGTAGTTGAACCAAGGTTGAAGATTCCTCTAGAAGTGCTCTTTCGATCTAATGGACTGCTTGCCTAATCCGCATTTGTGAAGCTCTGAAGCTTCACTCCCTCTGTCCATTTGTACCACAATCTGAACTGAGATGTGCCTCAGAGGTCTCAGCACATGCTTCGCTGCCTTCCAAAAAATCTTGGTAGGTTGAACCATAGCTTGACTCAACTGGTTCACCACAAAGCATAAGTTGGGTCATGTGTTCACCTGGTACATAAGTGAACCCACTAGCTGTCAATAAACAATAGCAGCTACTACCTCACCTGAAGTAGCATCCTCCTTCCTCTAGTTCCCAGCTAGAGAAGTTTGCATGGGCTTGCACTTCTCCCTATGAAAGTGCCTGAGTATCTCTCATTGGCATACTTGTCTTGAGACACAAATACCTCACCATCTTTCTACCACACCTCCATGCCTAGAAGGTAGTGCATAAGACCCATGTCTTTCATTTCAAACTCTCTTACAAGGTCCTCCTTGCAAGACTGTATCAGCTGATCATCACCTGTCAAAATCAAATCATTGACATAAAGAAAAATGATCAATGGTTTACCTTCTACCATGATGTGGTAAAGGTTTGCATCTGCTTCACTCTTGGTGAAGTCCAATCTCATGAAATAGCTGTCGATCCTGGTGTACCAAGCACGGGGTGCTTTCTTTAGCCCACACAAAGCCCTATTGAGTTGGCACATATGCAACTCACGATTGAAGGTCTTGAAACCCTCTGGATGCTCAATGTACACCTGCTCCTTGATATTCCCACTGAGGAATCTTGTCTTCACATCCATCTGGTGGATCTTCCATCCCGTCTAAGATGATAGTGTCAACATCGATCTAATCGATGAGTACCTTGCTACGGGAGAAAAAGTTTCATCGTAGTCAATCCCCTCGACCTGTGAGAAACCTCGAGCAACAAACCTTGCCTTATGTTTCTCAACACTGCCATCAGCTGCCTGCTTTACTTTGTAAAGCCATCTGGATCAACTCACCAATGACTTGCCCTGAGGTCTTGGGACAACATCCCATGCACTGGTTTGAATGATAGAGTCGTACTTCTCTACCATTGCATCAACCAAGACTGGTTGCTGCATTGCCTCCTCGAATGAAGAAGGTTCAGTATCTACACACTCCCCAACCAGGGCCATGTACCCAGCGTACTGCTCGGGCGACCTCCTCTATCTACGCTGAGAAGATGGTTGTCCCACATTCTCTTGTGCATCCAACATCAACCTGTCAGCTTCCCTTGAGCATTTCCACCCATCTTTGTAAGTCTCAGCATGAGTGGATGTCTCCACTCTCGAATCCTCTGCATGCAGCTGCTTCGCATCAATCTGAGGCTCCTTGTCCTTAGGAGGTGAAAGTTCCTCCTCTGCATGCAATTTGAGCTCCCTCTCAAGTGATAATCGCATGGCTTTCTGCTTGTCCAACTTTAGATCCTTGCGTACCACTGTCCTCTGACTGGTAGGCAAGCACACCCGATAGTTGTGGGGTGTATCTGTGTACTCCACAAGTATTCCTAATTGAGCTATTGGATCCAACTTCTTTCGGGCATCTTTGGTCACATGAAAGTAGACTGATGATCCAAAGATTTGGAAGTCACTCACATCTGGTCACTTCTCGGAAAAGGCCTCCATAGGTTTCTTCATTCCCAGTAGACAGTGCGGGCTTCTGTTATGCAAGTATAATGTTGTATTGCATGCCTCAGCCCACAAATGTAGTGGTAGGCTTTGGTCATGCAACATCGCTTGATCTGCTCCCACAATTGATCTATTCTTCCTTTCAGCCACCCCATTCTACTGTGGGTTATTAGGTGTCACCAATTCCTATTTAATTCATTCTATAGCGCAGAAGTCTTTAAACTGTTGGGAGACATACTCTCCACCATTGTCACTATGCAAGCCATTTATTTTCTTTCTATATTCTTTCTCTGCTAAGGCTTTAAACTCACAAAATCTCAAGAAGGTCTTATCCTTATTTTGCATAAAGTAGATCCAGCATCTACGAGAAAAATCATCAATAAAATTAATAGAGTACCTTTGTTTAGCGATGGAGGTTGTAGAGAATGGTCCACAAACATATGAGTGAACTCATTCTAGGATTGCTCCAACTCTACTATCTCGATCTAGAAAGGAAGATTTCACATACTTACCCAAGGTACAACCTTTGCATGTATTTGTCTGCTCAAGTTTTTCCTTGGGTAATACGGTAGAGATCTGTTGCATGATCTCAGGGCTCCATGGTGCAAGTGGCCCAGTCTTCTATGCCATAGCTTGCCAACATCTTAGCTCTGCACCATCCCAGCTTTGGAACTCAATGCAACAGAGTCATCTACCTCCATCTTGTAGAGATTCTTTACTCGAATCCCAATTGGCTTTGTCTATCCAATACCGATATGCGTCAGGAATACCTTTCCTTTACTAAAGACTACATCATAGCCTTTATCTTCTAACATAGCGAAAGACAAATTATTCTTCTTCAGACCTGGTACATACTTTACATCAGTCAGAGTGAGGGAAGCTCCATGCTCCCTCTGAAACACAACCGTACCTTCACCTAAAACATAGTACTTTCCATCATTTCCCATCTTGATCCACATTTGGAAATCCTTCTCCTCCAAGGTACTGAAAATATTCATGTCACCTGACATGTGGAATGAAGCTCCACTGTCCAGGTACCACACACATCCCATTATGGATGAAACCATGCATGTGATAAGTGAGAAATCTAGCTCAAACTGTGAGGCCAATGCCTCACCATCAGATCCCTTTGAGAAACACTTCTTGGATTTCTTCTGTGTACAATTCATAGTATAATGGCCCACTTCATGACAATGAAAGAATCGCACTTTTGATTTGTCAAACTTCTTCCCACCATGGGAAGAATCGGATTGGGGATGGGACGCCTTCCCTTTCCCTTTCCTCACCTTACTTGATAAGGCTATATTTTCCTCATCATCTTGCTTCGATGAGGATCCATCTATGGTGCTTCTTCTTATTTCCTCTTGCATTAGATCTGACCAAAGTCATTCCCAATTTGGCATTTTTTCTCTTCCATTAACCGAGTCTTGGTAGCTATGCCAGCTCTTAGGAAGACCAAGGAGTGCAAGAATCACCATGTCATCATCAGCGATCATGATCCCTAGACTTCCAAGCTCATCCCTGCAAGTGGTGAGCTTGTTCAGATATGTAGGGATCGTGTCGCCCTTTTCACACTTGATTTTCTAAAGCTTGTCTTTTAGTGCCAGGTTCCTCTAATCACTACTATTCTGATATAGATCTTTCAATGTTTTCCACATTGAAAACAATGTCTCCTTCCCATGGAGACTTGAGACTATGTGGTCTTGAACTCCCTCCAGAAGGATTCTCCTTGCTCTAGCCACACATTTCTTCCATTCTGCCAATTGAGTAACATCAGTTGGCTTGGGAATTCTTGATCAATGAAGTCCTTTAGACCATTATCCTCTAATATTGCTTCCATGCGATCCTTCCAGGCTATATAATTTGAGCTGCCATTAAGAGCATACTCAAGTCTTAAACCATTGAACGCCATTCGTGAAATTGAGATGTGATAAGAACTCGATTTCTATATTCAGGAATCTCAAACTTTGAACTTCTCCCTTCTTGTATATTGTTCTTTGCTTTGATCACCTTTGTTTGAATACCATGGAGAAATTCCCACTATAGATCAACATATTATGCAATATACTAAAGAAAAATACAAGATCTACTTCTACAACAAAATTTGCAGAAGCTTAATCGAATATGAGCAAGATCAATGAGAACACATATAACTTAGAATGATAAATAAATCACACATAACACAGAAGAAATAACCCGAGGAAACCCTCAACCTAAAACCCCAATCTCTATATTATCATACAAGTGGAAATATGTTCAAGTTAGAAAAAGAATCAACTCTCAAGCTATCCTGCTCTCTCTGCAATCAAACAATACAACTTACATATTGAATAAACACTGTATATGTCCTCCTCAAGCCCTCCAAGCCTCCTATTTCCTTGCGCAGTTTTTCTTGGGGTCCAGTGATGCCG
>APFE031175940.1:0-20631 GCA_000404065.3 Pinus taeda
TTTTAATTTAAAATTAATTTTTTTATATAACTATACAAAATATTTAAATAACATATGCTCATAAAAAAATTTCCATTGAAAAAATTATACTTCTAGTTAAATCTATATATATTAACTCATGATATAATTTTACAATTTTAATTTTGTTGTGTGTGTATATATATATATATATATGTATTATCTTTTAATATTATGTGATGTCACGCTCAAATTCATGATCCACCTATTTAAGTTTCGAACCTTTTAAAATTTTTGCTAGTTCAATGTGTCAATGGTGTGTCGGCGTAAAATCTGGGAGTGGTGATTCCAATTCTCGTTCTTGAATTCATTTTCAATGTGTGAGTATAAAAGTTAGGCGAATTCTCATTCCTGAATTCCTATTGAATGTGTTAGTCGTGTGTCAGCATAAAAGCAGGGAGAGGGAGGGAGTTGATGGCTCTAAAAGTGCATATTCATGTTATGAAAGGAGGGATTTGGGAGAGAGTGAGTTAGTGACTTTTACTTATGCCAATCGGCCTCTGCACATGCTCGTAATGCGAAAATTTTCAGTAGTCATACTAAGATTGTGGTGTGGATGAATGTGTATAATTTTAGCTCTCTTACCGAGGTTCCGACAATGAAAATGAGGAGAAGAAATTCCTCAATTGGTGTTGCAATTCAAACTCTAGCTATTTCTATGAAAATCTAATGCATAAAGACAATGAACTTTTGTTGTTGCATATATGATTTCTCATGCAAGTGAAGGAGGGATGTGATGCTTTGTATTGATGACAGTGTTGATGGATGTATCAGCCATGAAAACAATGGTGGCCTTGAAAATATTTTCTTGGTGCATTGTACTAGTGAGAAGAACCCTCCACGAAGCTGTGCCATCGGTGAAAGGTATAAGTGTTTCTTGAATTGGGGTTTAGATTTCAATTCTATTCTTAAATTCCAAAGGAAATATTATTTAAACTATAATTCATGAATTCAAAACGAAATGCAGTATGTCATAGCCTAGTTGAGGGATTGGATAATTTTTCTAGTAGAGATGGGTAATTAAATGGGCCACCAATATTAATATAGTTTTTTATCTGACCATTATCGTTCTCCTTCTTGATTTTCTCTAAATTAATCAGCTACCAAACTATTGTCTTAAATTTTTTAATTATCTCTTGGATCTAAGCATACCATACCGTTTATAACATATGAAATGGGTGTGGAATACATGCAACTTAAAGGGTAGTAAAATATCCTGTTGGCATGTGCCATGTTGCAAATTGCTTTATAGAAACAAGCGTCTCCACGACCTCTGCAATTTCTTGCCAACTGTCATCCGTAAGTGAAATCCTCTGAGTTACTGTTGGGATTATAACTCCGGTTTTTATGATTCTCCAGCAGATGGCCCCAAGCCCAACTGGCCTAATAGATATATATTCTATCCTTCTAATTCTATCTGTTTGTCTTGTAATTCCCTCAAGGACCCTTTATGTCTCTCAGAGGAGTCACCCTTTTTCTTACATATTCTCATACTTATCTCTTATAATTCTATTCTATTTGACAATCTCTCCCTCTATTTTTTCTTCCAAATACTATGCATGAGAAGTAAGGATATTAATGCTAGGAATACTCATGACACATACCTATACAAAAGCATTTAGATTCATTATTAGTAAAGTAAATCATTTAGGTTCACATTTTCATTGAAAGAATTATATGAAAACAGATTGTTAGAATTCCCAATTTCAGATATATAAACATTATATGTTCTCTTAGAATCCTATTTGGAGAGATCAAGACAAGAAACGAAGAATATCTCTCTTCAAGAAATGTCAAAGGCATTGTATATAGAAATGCATTAGTTTTTCAGAAGTTTTATATGTACTAGATAACTCCACTCCATACTTTTTTTTAAAAGGGGTAACGAACTAACAGATGGTCCATAGGTTTTTCATTAATTTTGCACAAAATGCATCTATTGGGGTATTCTCTAGTTTTTCTTTTACAGTTGTCTCATGTGAGCATTTTATTGGAGATGGGTAGGTAGAAGAAGATTCTAGTTTTTAAAGGGCATCTCAGCTTCTAAATAGTCGTCCACCACCATGTCTTTTCATTTGTTTTCACCTTTGTATCCTAATCGCATATCCTCACTCAGCCCTAAACCCTAAACCCTAAAATCTAAACCCGAAACTCTAAACCTTAAACGGTAAACCCTAATAATTTTATAACATTTTAAAAAACATATTGTAACTTCTATTTAAGTGTTTATTAAAATAATTTACTAAAGTGTTATAAACACTAAACCCTAAACTCTAAGCATTTTATAACATCTTAAAAAAGTTTCTAACTTTTATTTAAGTTCTTGTTAAGAGGATTTACTGAAGTCTCATAAATCCTAGACTCTTAACCCTAAACCCTAAGCAATTTATAACATTTTAAAAAGTGTTTTTGAACTTTTATTTAAGTGTTTATTATAAGAATTTACTAAAGTCTTAGAAACCCTAAACCCTAAGAATTTTAAAGCATTCTAAAAAGAGTTTTGTAACTTTTAGTTAAGTTTTTATCAAAATAACTTACTAAGGTGTTATAAACCCTAAACCATAAAAACTAAACCCTAAAATATAAACCCTAAATTGAAAAATCTAAACCCTAAACGCTAAACCCTAAGCCTTTTATAACATTTCAAAAAGTGTTTTGTAACTTTTTTTTAGGTGTTTAATAAAACAATTTACTAAAGTGTTATAAACCCTAAACCCCAAACCCCAAACCCTAAACCCTATACTTTATACCCTAAAACCTAAACCCTAAGCATTTCAAAAAGTGTTTTCTAAGTTTTTTTACGTGTTTATTAAAACAATTTACTTAAGTGTTATAAACTTTAAACCCTAATCCCTAAAACCTAAACCCTAATTGATTTATAACATTTTAAAAATTGTTTTGTAACTTTTATTTAAGTGTATATTAAAAACATTTACTAAAGTGTTATAAACCCTAAACCCTAAATGCTAAAGCCTAAGAATTTTACAACATTCTTAAAACTATTTGTAACTTTTATTTAAGTGCTTTTTAAAATAATTTACTAAAATGTTATAAAACCTCAATCCTAAATCCTAAACCCAAAACCCTAATCCCTAAACCATAAATGCTAATAATTTTATGAGTATCTAAATAAGGGAAGGCGACACTTCAGTTGTGAGTGTAGGAGGGAGGAAATTGTGTTGCATGAGATACCTCGTTTTTTGTTTTTCCACCCTTCTACATAAACATGTTTCCTTCTATTTATTTTTCTTCATAAATACTCAAGGCTCAATGGGATGAATGAATTGTGTAATATTTAGCAGTGGATACACACTTAAGTTGGGGTGGTTCATCCCTACACCTTAAACCCTTAACCCTAAACCATAAACTCTAAACCCCAAATCCTAAACACTAAAACCTAAGAATATTATAACATTTTAAAAATTGTTTTGTAACTTTTATTAAATGTTTATTAAAACAATTACTAAGGTGTTATAAACCTAAAACCATGAAGCCTAAACCCCAAACACTAAACCCTAAACCAAAAATCTTAAAACTTAAACCCTAAGCATTTTATAAAGTGTTATAAACCCTAAACCCTAAACCCTAATCCCTAAAGCCTAAACCACAAACGCTTAACCTTAAACCCTAAACCCTAAACCCAAACCCTAAATCCTCAACTCTAAATTCTAAACCCTAAAACCCTAAACTCTAAGAGTTTTATAACAATTTTAAAAACGTTTATTTAAGTGTTTACTAAAGTGCTATAAACCCTAAACCCTAAAATCTAAACCCTTAACCCTATGTATTTTATGACATTTTAAAAACTTTTTTGTAACTTTTATTTCAATTTTTAATAAAAGCATTTACTAAAGTGTTATAATCCCTAAACCCTAGGCTTAAAACCCTAAATGCTAAGCAGTAAAACCCAAACCTTAAACCTCAACATTTTATAGCATTTTAAAAATGGGTGTGTAACTTTTATTTTAGTGTTTATTAAAATAATTTACTAGTGTTATAAACCATAAAACCTAAAACCTAAACCACAAAACCCTAAGCCCTAAACCCTAAAAATTTAATAAACCTTAAACACTATACCCTAAACTGTAAACCCAAATCCATAAACCCTAAACCCAAAACCCAAAACCGTAAATGCTAAGCATTTTATAATATTTTAAAAAGCGTCTTGTAAAATTTATTTAAGTGTTTATTGAAAGCTTTTACAAAAGTGTTATAAACCCTAAATTCAAAACCCTAAACCCTAAAACCTAAACCCTAAACAATAAACCTCAAACCCTTAACTCTAAACCATAAACTCTAAGAATTTTATAACATTTTAAAAAGCAATTTGTAACTTTTATATAAGTGTTTATTAAAAGCATTTACTAAAGTGATATAAACCCTAAACCCTAAAATCTAAACCAGAAATCCGAAAACCTAAACCCTAAATCATAAGCATTTTATAACATTTAAAAAACCGTTTTGTAACTTTTATTTAAGTGTTTATTAAAAGCATTTACTAAAGTGTTATAAACCATAAAACCTAAACCCTAATCCCTAAACCTAAAACCCAAGATCAAACCCAAAACCCTAAATCCTAAGAATTTTATAATATTTTAAAAAGAATTTTGAAACTTTTATTTATGTCTTTATTAAAAGAATTTACTAAGGTCTTACAAACACTAAACCCTAAATCCCAAAGGCCAAACCGTCAACACTAAACCCTAAGCATTTTATATCATTTTAAAAAGAATTTTGTAACTTTTATTTAATCCTTGACTAAAATGATATACTAAAGTCTTATAAACCATAAACAATAAATGCTAAACCACCCTAAACCCTAAACCCCAAACCCTAAATACTAAACCCTAAACCCTAATCATTTTATAACATTTTAAAAATCATTTTGTAACTTTTATAATAGTGTTTATTAAAATAGTTTACTAAAGCATTATAAAACTTAAACGCTAAACCCTAAACTCTAAACCCCAAACCTTAAACCTTAAACCTTAAATCCTAAACCCTAAGCATTTTATAAAATTTTAAAAAGTGTTTCCTAACTTTTGTTTAAGTGTTTATTAAAATCATTTACTGAACCCTTATAAACACTAAACCTTAAACCATAAACCCCAAACCCTAAACCCTATGCATTTCATAACATTTTAAAAATTGTTTTTAAAATTTTACTTAAGTGTTTATTAAAAGAATTTACTAAATCCTTATAAACCTAAATCCTAAAACATGAACCCTAAAACCTAAAACCTAAACCCCAAACCCCAAACCCTAAATAGTAATCATTCTTTAACATTTTAAAAAGTGTTTTGTAACCTTCATTTAGGCCTTTATTACAAGCATTTTCTAAAGTGTTATCAATGCTAAACCCTAAACCCAAGACCCAAAACCCTAAACCCTAAGACCTAAATCCAAGACCCAAAACCCTAAACCATAAGTATTTTATAGCATTTTGAAAAGTATTTTGTAACGTTTATTTAAATTTTTATCAAAATAATTTACTAAATTGTTATAAACCCCAAAACTTAAGCCTTGAACAATAAACCCAAACCGTAAACCATATGTCCTAAACCTTAATCATTTTATAGCATTTTAAAAATCATTTTGTATCTTTTATTTAAGTGTTGATTAAAAACATTTATTAAAGTTTTATAAAACCTAAACTCTAAGCCGCAACACTACACCTAAAACTCTAAAACCTAAACCTTATGTATTTTATAACATTTTAAAAAGAATTTTCAAAATTTTATTTAGGTGTTTATTAAAAACATTTACTAAAGTGTTATAGACCCTAAAACCTAAACTCTAAGAATTTTACAACATTTTAAAAAGTGTTTTGCAACTATTATTTAAGTGTTTATTAAAAAGATTTACTAAAGTGTTATAAACCTTAAACCATAAAACCGAAACACTAAACCCTAAACCGCCATACCATAAAACCTAAACACTAATCATTTTATAACATTTTAAAAAGAATTAGAAATCCTAAACCCTAAACACTAAATGCTAATTGTTTTTAATATTTTAAAAAGCATTTTGTAACTTTACTGTTATAAATCCTAAACCATAAACCCTAAACTCTAAACCCTAAAACCTAAACCCTAAAACCAAAACACTAAATCCCAAACCGTAAACCCCTAATGGTAAACCCTAAACACTAAGAATTTAATAACATTTTAGAAATCATTCTATAACTTTATTTAAGTTTTTATTAAAAGAATTTAGTAAAGTGTAATAAAACCTAAACCCTAAACCCCAAATCCGAAACCCTATATCATAATGCTTAAAGCCTAAAGGATAAACCCTAAAATCATTTAATAAGGTCTTATAAACCCTAAACCCTAAAGCCTGTGGCTTGAAAGCATTTTCTAAGGTGTTATAAACTCTAAACCCTAAACTCCAAAACCTAAACCCTAAACCCTAAGCCCAAAAAGTAAAACCCAAAATCCTAAGGATTTTATAACATTTTAAAAAGTGTTTTGTAACTTTTATTTAAGTGTTTACTAAAACCATTTACTAAAGCACTATAAACCCTAAACCCTTAACCTTAAACCCCAACCCTTAAACCCTAAAAAACCCTAAACCCTAAAAACCCCAAAAAACCCTAAACCCTAAAAACAGTTTTCTAACTTTTTTACAAGTGTTTATTAAAAGAATTTATTAAAGCTTTATAAACCATAAGCCCAAAACCATAATACCCACACCCCAAACCTAAACCCTAAACCCTAAACCATAAGCAATTTATAACATTTTAAACCCCAAACCCTAAATCCTAAGTATTTTATAACATTTCAACAAGGATTTGTAACTTCTTTTTTAAGTGTTTATTTAAAGAATTTACTAAATTGTTATAAACCCTAAACACTAAACCCTAAACATTAAGCATTTTATAACATTTTAAAAAGTGTTTTGTAACTTTTTTTAAGTGTTTATAAAAAGAATTTACCAAAGTCTTTTGAACCCTAAACCCTAAAACTTAAGCATTTAATAGATATTAAACCATAAACCTAAACCGTAAGGATTCAATGACATTTTAACAAGATTTTTGCAACATTTTTTGAAGTGTTTATTAAAATCTTTTACTAAAATGCTATAAACCCTAAATCCTAAACCGTAAGAATTTATAACATTTTAAACCCAAAACCCTTAACCCTAAAGCCTAAACTCTAAACCATAGGTATTTATAACATTTTAAGAAGCGTTTTCTTACTTTTTAAAGTTTTTATTAAAATCATTTACTAAAGTGTTATAAACCCTAAACCCTAAACCATAAGCATTTTATAGAATTTTAAATGCTAAGCCCTAAAGCCTAAGCATTTTATAACATTTTAACAAGCATTTTATAACTATTTTTTATTAAAAGAATTTATCAAAGTGTTATAAATCCCAATCCCTAAACCATAAACCCTATCCATAAATACTAAGAATTTGATAACATTTTAAAATACATTTTACAACATTTTAAAATAGTATTTAATAAAGTTTTATAACTCTAAACCCTAAACCCCAAACCCTAAACCTTAAAACCTAATCATTTAATAACATTTTCAAAAGTGTTTATTAAAATAATTTAGTAAATTTTTATAAATGTTAAGCATACACCCTAAAACCTAAACCACAAAATCTAAACCCTAAACCCTAAACCCCAAGCCCTAAACCCTAAACCATAAACCCTAAGAATTTTATAACAGTTTAGGAAGAATTTTGTAACTTTTATTTAAATGTTTATTAAAAGAGTTTACTAAAGTGTTATAAATTCTAAACCATAAACATAAAACCCTAAACCCTAAACACAAAACATAAACCCTAAACCCCTAAACGAAAACCCTAAACCCTAAACCGTAAACCTTAGAGAGTGACCATTTTATAACATTTTAAAAATTGTTTTGTAACTTTTGTTTAAGTGTTTATTAAAATAATTTACTAAAATGTTGTAGACCCTAAACACTAAACCCTAAACCTAAACCCAAACCCCAAACGTTAAACCCTAAACCCTAAACCCTAAACCTTAAATCCCAAACCCTAAACCCTAAACCCTAGTCATTTTATAACATTTTAAAAAGTATTTTTAAAATTTTATTTAATTATTTATTAAAATCATTTACTAAAGTCTTATAAACCCTATTTACCAATAATCCACCCAAGCTTTAACCCTTGCATTACAAAAAAGGGCTACAATATGATTACATCAAGAAGATATGGATGATCTAGTGACTATGTTGTGAGAATGATGACACTCTCCCCATTTTATAAGATAGGCCAGTTAGGAAAATAATAGAAGATGGATCAATTGTGCAACAACCTAATATAAGTTATTACATTATATCCACATGTGGGTAGTTTAGTGAAGATGTAAAAGTGTCATGTGGTTGTTGGAAGCCACCTCCAAAGTTTCATGGTGTTTAAGCTAAGTATCCACATTTCAAGCACTTCTCATGACATGGTTCTATGCTCTCTAAAAGAGGATCCAAGCTCTAATTCTCCTCATCATGTCCTAATTCAAAACAAACTCCAGGTATTATACTCTCCAAGAAAGAATCCCTCAATACAACAACTTAGCATCTTAGTCTATGACATGTGCTTGTAGTGGTCCTAGGGAGTAGTGATTTTACTCTTAGTGCACGTTATGATGATCCAAATGTATGTAGGGATGCAAAAAAATAAAAATATAAACATAAACATAGATTTTAAGAAGAAATAAAACTTCATGTCATTAATATCAAAGAACTGAAATATGCTTACATATAAAATGGAAACAAACTAGCTCGGGAAATGGTATCTTTTTCTAATAATGTATATTTTTTTATATCTATTAATATATGTGTAATATTTGTATTTATAGATAATAATATATTAATGATAAACCTAATTTTATTATTTCAGATATTAGTTAATATTATATGGTGGAATTATTTTTTAATATGTTAATTTTTATTTAAAAATATAGATTCTTAGTACTTATTATTTTAATTAATTATATTTTTTAATATTTGTATTCTTAATATAAAATTTATTATTGTATTATTATTGTAATATTCAAAGAAACCAAACCTTTTTTATACAAAATCTTCAATCACTTACAACAAAGAGTTGTTTACTTCCATCTTTATAAGATAAGTATTTACCTTGGTTATTTTTAATCAAATCTTAATTTAAAACTCAAAACCTAAATTTGGAACTAATTTCGCTATTTTTAATAAAACCTTAATTTAAAACTCAAAACCTTAATTTGAAACTCATTCGTGCACTACCTTAGTTATTCTTTAACAAGTGGATTGCATTGCAATTCTATTACATTGCAATTTTCCAAGAAGAGTTGCAACCTATGTTGGCCAAACTCTCATAGGAAGCTTCACCTCAATCAAAAACTCAAAAGCTAGATTTGAAACTCGTTCCTACACTATCTAAGTTATTCTTTAACAACTGTACTGCATTGCAATTCTATTGTATTACAATTTTTCAAAAAGAGTTGTAGTGTATATTAACTAAATTCTCATAACAAACTTCATCCAAAACCATTTGGAAGAACATAAGACCATTTTTACATGTGGTCATAAGCATATTAAACTTTCTTTTATTAAGACTATTTTAAATTTATTTTATTAATAATAAAAATAATAGTTTGATAAACTTTATTAAAGCTTATTGTAGTTTTAATATTTGTATTTCTAAGTAAAATTACATTAATATTAATAATAGTAAAAAGGATGTATTTCTAATATTAAACTAAATTTTATAAAATGTGTATAAAGTTTGAAAAATACAACTTTCACTTATATTTACATATTCAACAAAAAAAGATGAATGGATGTTAATTGTGAATATTGTGTCATAATTAAATTAAAAAATAATATAATTTTAATTACTCTAATGTAGCTTTCATCATATTGAACACTAAATTCTTCATTGTATCAACAAATGAGGATTTAAATAATTTACTTTATCTTAAGAAAATAGTTATGCCACTTAGGCTAGATGGGAATGTTACAAATGGAACATGTGTTAGAATTATTGCTTACTTTACAGTTGATCGGTAGTTGTTAGATGTTATTGAAATATTCTCTCAGCATTTATCTCTGATTTTTGAATAATTTGGATCCACCAAGTATTATTACTAGGGAATAAAAATTGAAAAAATATTTTTCTCTGTGTTGAATTTTTCCAATTTGTTAGGTATGTATGTATAAAATTGAATAAACTCTAAAGAGAAAATACAAATAATATAAATCCATAATTAGGATACAAAAAATTGATTGTATCCCAATTATGTCCTCAAGATAGAATTGTATAAATCCACATTTGCAAACAAATATGACATTTTCATTAAATCTAAGGGTTGTTACTAAATAATTTCATAGGTTAAGTGAGGAATTTTTGTTAAAAAACTTTTTCCTATACACTTTAAATTAATGCTTCATGGAATACTTGGAATATTACAACATTTCTTCTATTTTTATATTTTGAATAGTATATTATCATCAAACATTTTAGACTAATTAAACTCGATCTCCCAAATAATTTTAGAGAAATGAAGATCCTTCAAAGAATGCAGGATTTATGTAATGTATGTTTACTTATCAAGCATGTCAAAAATACATTTTAAATCAATGGTAAAAGAAGAAATATCCATGAAGACTCACACATTAATCCACTTTAATATGTATGGATTTATGTGTCTCATTCTTCGAAAACGAACATGTATTATTATAATTTCATTGATAATTTGCAATAAAATAGAACAAATATATGTTTATGAAAAATATGGATGAAGCATTGTGTAATGTCACAGTGTTTTATCTCCATGTTTGAAAAATAGATAGGGTAGAGGATTATTTACTTTTCAAAAGAAATGGAGGCAACTAAATCCCTTGAACTTTAACTCTTTTTGCAGTGATCCAGGGATGAGAAGACAATTGAAAATGGCTTACTAGGATTGTAATAAAACCGGACCATAACCAACGAGTGAATCTGATTTATTATTAGTTGTCTAAAATGTTACAAATTTTAACAAAAACGTATTTATCTATATCCATGTAAAATGAAACAATTATACACCAAATGTCCAAGTTTTCTCATGTATATAGCATGTAAGGCCGAATATAGAAAAATGGCACAGAGTGTGATACATATGCAAAAAAAAAATACATATACATCAAGGTTTTAAATGAAGTCTAGACTCCAAAAACCATAAAACGACAACCTACAACCTACAAGCTACACAAATTACTACATATCATCAGATTTATTCCCACCTAATGGTGCCATTGTAAATAACTCGTTTAATCCCATGCATGTCAAAAGTATAATATACTTCTTAATAGAATCTAAAAACTACATTCTATCTGCATATTAAGGAAATCCTATATCGAACCACTGCTCACTGCTCATATCTCATTAATATAACTAGAAAATCTAAATTACAAATCGACTAAAAACTACATTCTATCTGCATATTAAGGAAATCCTATATCGAACCACTTCTCATATCTCATTAATATAAGTAGAAAATCTAAATTACAAATCGACTTCAACATCTTAATTTTACATTGACTTTATGCATGAATATCAATTAATTTTTTATAAAAAAAATTATAAATGTAAATTTAGTAAAATATGGCAAATCCGTAATTAAAGGCGAATATATATATTCTAAAAACTAAAATGTAAACTTAAAAAAGAAACGTCTCAACTGAAGAAAAGAAAAGCAGGTCTATGCCTTAATTATACCTGCATTTTATGAATTGGTAGGTTGCACAAATTTTAAAATTTGAACGCATTTGTCTTTGTTTGCGAAATAGGGAGGGAAATATAAACGTTATCAATGTATCCGTTGAAAGGAGCGTTATATGCGTCCGTTGAAGTAATGTTATCGTTGAAGTAATGTTATCATTGTATTCGTTGAAAGGAACGTTATATGTCTCCCTGGAAAGCAATGTTATATATTATTTAATCACAAATGTAGGTGGTATAAAGAAAGATATTCATACAGGAAATTTCATATGGTGTCTGAGTCTAACTCTGTGAATGTCTTATCCTTAATCCTGAGTGTATGCCGGTGTCAAGCTGGTCACTTCGTATGACGGGGAAATTCGGTCATCCAATGCTGGAAGGGCGGTCGAGTGCGCTCTCTCTGTAATGGCTTATTTCAATTTCAGCGATCCCACCCATGTGAGTCTTATTATTTCATTTTCCTTCTGCTGGTTTGATTTTTTTATGGTTTCTTTCTCAATCGGTCAAATTTATTTGCACTCTGCTTTTCTCTGTTCTTTTCAATTCATTTCAGCCATTGAAATGCATGTCTATGTCCATCGAATCTAGTGCAAGGCATTTCTTCCATTTCTTCCATTTCTGTCACAATTATTTCAGAGAGATCGCTTCCATTCTTTTATGTCATGAATAGTAACCTCCATGGGATTCGATTACAGCTACTTTACTCTCCTTTTGATCATTTTGATTTTCCTTCTGTTTTTGTCTCCTCTAATTTTGCTTCTGATTTTGATGAATAGTAAACTCCATGGGATTCAGTTTGATCATTTTATTTTCCTTCTGCTTTTGTCTCCTCTAATAGATTTAATAGTTTCTTTTTAATTCATTTCTACCATTGTATCTCGAATCTTATATTGCAGGGCATTTCTTTCATTTCGCTGAAAATTATTCAAGTGATCCATTATTACACTGTTTTATGTTGCAGGGCATTTCGCTGAAAATTATTCAAGTGATCCATTCCACTGTTTTATGTTGTATCGTTGAAATGGATAGAAATAGAACCTACATGGGCTTGATTGCCCATAATTTCCTCTGAGCTCTACCTTCAAAGCAAACCCTCGTTTGGTCATTTCAGCGATCCCACTCATTTGAGTTTTCTTATTTCATTTTCCTCTTGTTAATTTCTTTAGCCCGTCTACCAATCCATCTCATAGTTAGTCTGTTCTCCATTCGGTTGATTTAAATTACCTCGTCACTAAACAAATTATTAGAATAAACGACTAGGAATTGTATACACGGAAGTCTCTGTACACAACTCTAATCTAAGAAGTATTCTATACACAACTCTCTGCCAATGGGACTCGAACACTACAACAAATTCAATCACAGTTCCACTTCTCCGGCAGGATTTGTCAGGTGAGTTTAAGTAAATTGGGTTTTGCTAGAGAACCCTTTCAACATGAGAGTCATACAGGTTTTTGTAAAAGTATATCGTGTTATCAGACGTAATTTCAATTTTTTCATAAATTATAAATAGCTATTATTTAAGTGCTGAAAATAATTTTAATTTTCTTCGTTTAGCACTTTCTCCATTAGCGGGAGCAAATACAAAGGAGGCGTGTTCGATCTGTATCTTTCATGGAAGAGCGCCAGACTGATTATCTTATCTTGGAAGAGCGCGCTTGACGTAAGTAGCCATTTCTGTCCTTTCGAATTATCTTAGCATTCTTGAGCCATGCCGCTTCTTCTTGGATCTTTGTTTAAATGTCCGGTTTACATTTTTTTCCTGCAACCATTTGAAACCATGACTTTTTTTTCGAGCCTTGCTTTAAAATACGGTTCATAATTTTATTTTACAACTATATATAGAGTTTATGCATAATTCTCTTTCCATTATTATTGTTTTAAGTTGTTTATAAATTTTTTCCTCTAACTGTGTGGATATCTTTTATGGATAATTTTGTGCGCACATTTGAAATATTTAACACTGGATTATAATTATTTTTGTGCAAATATGAAAATCACTTATTGATACTTTTTCGTGTTGCATTATATTGTGATTATTGATACTATATCTGCCCAATCCTATGGACTGAATTTTTCTCTTGTGGTTACCAAAACATCCATCATAGATACCTGTAACCCCCAAACAAAAATAGATTAAGACTTTGGCTTTATAGAAATTCACGCAAACATTCACGTCTTTCCGGATTTTTCAAATCACGGATTGTAAATGTTTCCGGCGTGGGGATACACTTTGACGTCTCAATTTTTAAACTATATTTTAATACGCAAATAGATTTAGCTTTTTCTTTTATTTGAATTGGAATTTGGGTTACATCATATATTTTTGAAATTTTTAGCACACAAATAAATTCAACATTCTAAATAGTATTTTTAATACTTTTAAATATAAATTTGTAGAAATATGAGTATGTGAAAAATAATCCAAATTATCAATATTTTTTTCCAAATAAAAAACAGAATGTTGTCATGTTAAACTACACGGCACTTCCATTATTAGGTGTTTAGTTATGATGTTCACCATTCTTACAATTTTGATATTGAAAAT
This sequence comes from Pinus taeda, assembly GCA_000404065.3. Classification (NCBI taxonomy): domain Eukaryota; kingdom Viridiplantae; phylum Streptophyta; class Pinopsida; order Pinales; family Pinaceae; genus Pinus; species Pinus taeda. Next base: position 14,288 of record APFE031175940.1, read on the forward strand.
CGCAAGTAGCCACACATAATTTTTATTACTTTTACCAATATTTGACATAAACTAAAAAAATAATTTAAATTTTATTATTTAAATTAATGTCTTCTATTTATATTGCAATTTTTTATACATATTATTTGTTATATTATCATGTATATATTGATATTTGAATTATCATGGTAAAGAATGAATCAATAAGTATTATAAATAAAGAGAATGAAATGATATGCAATTTTATTTTTTATTTTTACATTTTTTGATGAGGTGTAGGTGGAGGTGGTGGTCATGGTGGTGGTGGAGGAGGAGAAGGAGAAGGTAGTGAAGGTGAAGGCGGTTAAGGAGGAGGTGGAGGTGGTGGTGGAGGTGGAGTAGGTGGAGGAGGTGGTGGACGAGGAGGAAGAGGAGAAAGAAGAAAAGGGAGAGGAGGAGGTGGTGTTGTTGATGGACTAGGTGGTGGAAGAGCAAGCGGAGCTGGAGGAGGCGGGGGCGGAAGTGGAGGTTGCGGATGAGAAGGAGGTGAAGGAGGAGCAGGAGGAGGAGGCAAAGGTTGAGGAGGTAGAGGTGGAGGAGGAGGAGGAGGAGGAGGTGTAGTTGGTCGTGGAGGAGGTAGAGGTAGTGGTGGAGGAGGAGGAGGAGGAGGATGAGGAGGGGACAGAGGCAGAGGTTGAGGAGTTGGAGGAGGTGTAGGTGGAGGAGGAGGGCGAGGTGGAGGAGGAGGAGAAGGTAGAGATGGAGTAGAAGGAGGAGAAGGAGGAGGTGGAAGTGGTGGTGGAGGAGGAGGAGGAGAAGGTGGAGGTGGTGATGGTGGTGGTTGGGATGGAGGAGGTGGTGGAGGTGGTGGAGGTGATGGAGGAGGAGGTGACAGATGAGGAGGAGGTGGTGGAGCAGGCAAAGGAAAAGGTGGTGTATGATGTGTAGGTGGAGGAAGAGTAGGTGGAGGAGGAGGAAAACATAGAAGCGGTGGACATGTAGCTGTTGGAGGTGGTGGTGGTGGTGGAGGAGGAGGAGGAGGCACGGAGGTGGAGGTGGTGTAATGGGTGGAGGAAAAGGCAGAGGTGGTGGAGGAGGTGGAGGTGGAGGAAGAGTAGGTGGAAGAGAAGGAAGTGGAGGAGGAGCAGGAGTAGGTAGAAGTGGTGGACGTGGATATGGAGTAGGAGGAGGAGGTGGAGGTGGAGGTTGTGTTGGAGATGGAGGTGGAAGTTGTGGTTGAGGAGGAGGTGGAGTTGCAGGAGGAGGTGGTCAAGGAGGAGGAGGTGGTGATGTTGGTTGAGATGGAGGTGAAGGTGGAGGAGGTGGAGTTGGAGGAGGTGGTGATGTTTGTCGAGATGGAGCTGGTTGATTTGCAGTATGAGGTGGAGGAGGAGGTGAAGGTTGATTTGCAGTATGAGGTGGAGGAGGAGGTGAAGGTGGAGGTGGAGGTGGAGTTGGAGTTGGTCGTGGATGAGGATGAAGAGGAAAAGGAGGAGGAGGAGGAGGAGAGGGTAGAGGTGGAGGAGGAGGGAGAGTTGGAGGTGGCGCGGGAGGAGAGGAGGAGGAGGTAAGAGGTGGAGAGGTGGAGGAGGAGGTGGAGGAGCAAGAGGAGGAGGAGGATGAGGTGGTGGAGGTGGTGGTGGAGGTGCAGGTGGATGATGGGTGGAGGTGGAGGTGGTGGAAGTGGTGGTTGTGGTGCAGTAGGAGGTGGTGGAGGTAAAGGTGGGGGATGAGGATGATAAGGGTGTGGGGGAGGAGGAGGAGACGGCGGATGTGGAGGTGGAGGTGGAAGTGGAGGTGGAGGATGGGTGGAAATGGAGTTGAAGTTGGAAGTGGAGTATGAGGTGGAGGAGGAGGTGAAGGTAGAGGTGGCAGTTTAGGTGGAGGGGGAGGTGGAGGGAGAGGAGGAGGAAGAGGAGGAGGAGGAGATGGTGCAGGAGGTGGAGGTGGAGAAGGAGAAGGAGGAGAAGGAGGGGGTGGAGGAAGCAGACGTGGAGGAGGAAGTGGAGGTGGAGGTGGAGAAATGCAAGTTAATTTATTATTCATGTCTTAAATTCAAATATTAAATTGTCACTCTATTATTCACTGTTGGAAATGAAAGCTACAGTCTCATGAATCCAGAACATATCCCTTCACATACATAATATCCTACTATTCAATGATAAGTAATTTATTTAGGAAGAATTTATCAAGATCAATATTTTGTTTTATTTTGTTTAAAAAAAATTTTAGTCACTATAACACTTATACTTCTAGTTATATCGTTCAATGAACCATTTGTTTGGGAATGTATGGTTTCATCTAATTATCATTGATTTTAAAAGTGTTGGGTTAACTTTGACGTCTTTTCTTGAATAAGAAGCCTTACGCTCTTTTTTTATCTTTACTTGAGAAACATAGGTTATTAGGAATCATATATGGCTTTTTTTATTCTTTGGGCATTCCACATATTTTTTGTAATTATCATGAATTCTTTATATATCTAATGGTTTAAGGAAAATAAATTTATTTCTAGTTCACTTTCTGGGATGACCTGAGCTTCTTCGTGTTTTAGAGAATCCACAATTTATCTTCTATTTGGTTTCAAAATATTTATCAGGAAAGGGAAGATGGTTCTACTTGGACATTTTTATGGAATAATGACCTATGGTTTAGCCTCCTATGTGTTCATTGTAGGGGATCTATTTTCATGGTAACAACATTCCTTTAATGAAATTATACTTTTGAGGGGAAGGCTAAAGGAGAAATACATGTAATTAGTGGAGGATGAGAAACTGTTTAGTGTATTATAATTTTTCAAGTTGAAATCCTTTGATGATCCATATTTCGTAACATGTTATACTAAGTAGTGAAAATTTTTCTTTGTGGGCTATATTTCTTTGTGTGGTATATTTTTGAACTCAAAAATTGTGGCTCTATAATGAGTTTGTGTTAATTGATTTTTTTATCATATAGGAAATTAACTTTCATTATATATTTTGTCTTTTAGTCAATCCCATTGTGCATTTTGTGTAATTTCAAAAAATTGTGTATTGATCAACAATTATTGGAGTTTTGATTGAAGAAGAAAACAATACTTACTATAATAGTTACATGCCAAGGAGTTGAAAAAACTTATAGATGGTTGTAAACCACAAAATCCTAATGATCTTGGTTTATTTGAAGATAAGTAATCTGATACTTATTTTTCTATTAGAGAATCAATGCATCAGAAGGAAAAATAACTTGATGTAATGATTAAATGAAGGATTCACCAATAATTTACAAGATTTTATAATTGAGTGAGTGATTCACTAATATTTTACAAGATTTTACAATTCATTGAAAGATGCACCCATATTTTACAATATTTTATATTTTTCTAAAATATTCTAAAAAAATGATATATGATTGTAGTGGAGTAGACAATGACCATTAGTTACTAGTAGAAAGGAAAACAAGAAGTCACATGAAGATAAGGAACATAGGAATAGAACAACAGAAATGATGTAGCAAAGAACCAACAAAGTGTTACTTTATATTAATGCATACATTTCCACATGCACACACACACACACACACACACACACACACACACACACACACATATATACTCACAACAATTTAAGTATCAAAACCAATTTAGCCTATCTAACTTAGACTCTTGACTCGACTAGAGAGTTGATTGAATTTATAATATCAATTCTATAATTGTTTGGGATGGTCGACTATGTCGACTAGCCACTCCAACATCTCCCCTGCCCTTAATTGCTTCTTTGTGACAAAGAAGGGAAAATTTGGAGGCTTACAAAAATTGTACAAAATATGATACACCAAAAATTAAAAGATGTAAATCCTTATAATGAAATAAAAATTCATCTAGAAGGGTGGTTGGCTAATTAGCAGATATAGTTTCATGGTCAATGAAAATTTCTTGAATTACATCTGCAAGATTTAAAATCTGAATTCCTCTTCTTTTCCCTTCCTAGATGACCGATTGGAACAATCAACTTGAATTTCCTGAGTGTGATGTTGTTTTTCAGAAGAGAGACCACATCCTAAAATATTGGCTCAAAAAATTTGAATTTATGTTGTCACGAAGATGATCAAGATGATTGTGCTATTGCAGGTGTTGGTGTTGAAGTCATAGGGAATGTTGTTTGATAAGTAGTTGGTGCATGAACTTGAATATGTTGATCAAATATAGACCAATTCCATAGAACTATACTTTAATGGGCATCAATTGCTTTTAAATAATTCAGATATTGTACCTTGTCGGCTAGTGATATGTGCCTTGACAATTGTTGATCATCTAGTATTTGATGTTCTAATAGTTTCACTTTATTAACAATTCCATGAAAATAATTAATAACATTGGAAGATTCTAGTTTTACTCTCTTCCCTTCCCTAAACCACTATCTTTGCTCCTATTGTAGTTGGGATTAATATTTTTCTCCTGTAAAACCTAATTCTCATGGTTAGACTTTGCTTGAGGTTGAGTTACTTGCTGGGGGCACAATTCTCAAATTGTAAATTATTGAGTTCATATCTGATCTCATGTGGGCGATAAATATATTGGAAAATATTAAATAATATTGGTTTGTGTGATATAATGTTTGTTCTAGCTCTTCATTTTCTTGGGAAAATCCTTGATGAGCCTTTTTAATTATAGTGGATAATTTTCCATTCCCTTGAACTATCACTTTATCTTGAAATATATTTACATGAGAACTTAGTTGCTCACTGTGGTGGACAAATTGTTGTACAAACTATTTGATTGCAATAAGTGGATAATCAATTCTACTTGGATTGTTTATATTAAGCTTTTCTATTTCCTAGTTCTAACATTCTAAATAAACATCCCTTTGTTGTTGTTGTCTCTACTAAATCTTGCTTCTATCCAACATTCTTCTTTTATTTTTTTTCTTGGTTTCTCTTATAGAATTTTCTAGGGCTTCAAATATTCGTTTATCTCAAACATACATTAGGTCAAGTTTCTTACTAGATGTTTGTTTTAGCCTTTCTCTATTTATGGAGCTCAAGTTTTAGGTGTATTTGATTATACTAGATGAACTTTTTTGTCAATTGTAGGTGTGGTTGTGGTAACATATTTTTGTAAATTAATTTTCTCTAAAATTTCCTTTAATTATCTTCTGACATAGTACTCTTGTATGGGAGTTCATCAGTATCAACATGCTTGGATGACATTTTATATTGATAATCCTTTTATTCGGTAATTTTTGTGGTAGTCACACAGGGTGAATTAGAAGTCAATTTGAAGTCTAGTGATTGCTTTTTTTTCTCGATGCGTACACCCACCTGTCGTCAATTTTATGTCTTTGTCAAACTTCCATTTTCTATGCTAACTTTTGTTGAAGTGAATAGTTTATGTTCCGGTATTTTTTGATCTACCATCATTTTCTATCTTTTTATATGAATGAATACATCTTTGACATATCCAAGTTACTACAAGATGTCTCGTCCAATTGATGATGCTAGAAACTGTTGCAATTCTATGCTTCTTTGTTATTTTACCCTTTTCTTGTGTATTCTTCAACACTTCTCAACAAACTAAGTCTAAATTATGTAGGTATTATGGGCCTTGCAGTTAAATACCCATCAAAATTTCTTGTCAGTCGGTATTATATGTTGATTTATGAATCAGTTTCGAACATTGTAAGTCTTAACTTGCAATCCTCTTAGAATATTTTATGGTAGGTACCTAGAGGAAGGGGGCAGGAGGAGAGGTGAAGGTGGAGGTGGGGAAGGAGGGGAGGAGGTGAAGGAGGAAATGGGGGACAAGGGGAGGAGGAGAGGTGAAGGTGGAAGTGGGGTAAGAGTAGAGGAGGTGGTGGAGTGGAGGAGAGGCAGAGGTGGTGGAGGGGGAGCCGATTATGGAGGGAGGTGAGGACAATACGAGGAAAGAGGAGGGAGTGGTGGACGTGGGGATGACGAGGAGGAGATAGGGGAGTGAGGAGGAGGAGGAGGAGAATGAGGAGTGTGGGGGAGGCGGATGTAGAGGAGGAGTAGGGGAAGAGGAAGCAGAAGAGGAAGGGGGGTTGTAGGAGGGGGATGGGGAGGCAGGGGAGGACGAGGTGGGGGGGTGAGTGAGGAGGATGAGGAAGGGAGGCACGTGGAGCAAGACAAGGAGAAGGGTGAGGGTGAGGAGGGGGAAGAGGCATAAGAGGTAGAGGGGGGGTAGGAGGAGGAGGAGCGGGAGGTAGGGGAGAGGAGGGGGAAAAGGCAAAGGTGAATGATGTGGAGGACGAAGAGGTTGAAGGGGAGGAGTTGGAGAGAGAAGAGGGCGAAGGGGAGGGAGAGGAGGAAAGCAAGAAGTAGGTAGCATGGGAGGGAAGGAGAGGACATGGGGGGAGAGGTAGAGGTGGAGGCAGGGAGGAGAGGTAGAG
>APFE031175969.1:572-11810 GCA_000404065.3 Pinus taeda
GGTCACCTGTTTTGAGTGTAATTCAGGAGTCTGCAAAAATGCCAACTTCCTCAGATCATATCTCCGAAAATATCCCGCAAAACGCTCTGAAATTTGGACCCAACGTTCAGCGCCAACTCTTCTCAAACGGGTTTTTGTTGCGACTTCTGAAACATCATAGAAAAGAAGTTATAGCAAAAATTCCAAGATGACTTGTTTGGAGCAGCGAAACCTTAGAATCCAAAGCTCTGATACCAAATGTTATGAAACCAGCTCACAAAAAGATAGAAAAGAGAGATCAACACCTTAGAATTCAGCCTATTCGAGGGAGCAACCTCCTTTACATTACATAAATGAACAATTCTTCGATGATACAAATGAAAAGACCTCCTTTCTATATATAGGAGTCTAAGGGATCATAACATAATTATAGCCGACATAACAATAATAATCTAAGGGCACACTAATAACAATAGTGGGCTTCTATGGGGCACAATAGTAACAATATGGGCACTACATGGGTACATCAATATAATAAGTGGGTTGTACTAATAACAATAAGGGGTTACACTAGTAGTATAGGGGCCTAACAGTCACCTTGCCACAAGAATCTCACAAAATGCTGCAAACCCTGGTCTATTTCCTTTCCAAACGGCAAAGATGAATGTACAATGATGCTCAAATCTTTCACAGGAGTCCAACCTTCTACCAAATTCCAACCACTACACTATGAAATTCATAAAATATATACATTTTCTCATCCTTGTAATAAGGGAATTGAGCTCAACCATTTTCTCCAAAATAGAATCAGTTACATAAAACTTGGACCGAATTTCTGAAAATAGGTGTTGAAGAGGAACTAGTATCTCCTACACCATAGTACCTGTTACAAAACTGAAAGAGGTGTTTGTATACAAGATCATTTTGGAGAAAAACCTCTCTCAGATTTGGGAAATTCATTTCCAGTTGCTCGTAATCTATGCCACAAAATCATATCTAAAGCAGAAAATCATTAAAAGTTTAAATCTGTGAAAATGAGCTGTAAAGATCTAGTCACATATCCTAATTCATGACACATGTGAATAAACTAAAAGAGGTTTTTGTTATATGGCTTGTGGTTAATATGGGTTTTGTAAAATTACTTTCCATTTTTTGTAAAATGGCACCACACTAAAATGACTGAAATAGTAAAAAAATATGAAAATTTTGCTTTGTTTTAATGTAGGCTCCAAATATCACTGTATATCTCCCACATAGTAGCACCTATGCATAAATGGAAGGGTTTTTATTTATTTTGCATGTGATGAACAAAAACCTATTTCACTTTTGAAAAATTCCTTACCACTATTTCATAAACTTATTTTGTACTAAACTTGTCATTGTGTGTATCAACTGACCTCAAAACATGCATAACCAAGAATCACTCATTCATTTCGATCATATCTTCTAATCTAGAAACCAGTTGTGGGAGTGTGATATGCCTTTGGAAATATTTTTACGAGCTTCTTCTGATGGACACATTGGTGACATGTTTTGTGTTGAATATCATGTGAAAAACATCTAACCAAACTAGACATAGTAAGAGCTCATGTTGATCCCTCATGACAGGTTGCGAAGACTAGAACTAACACATCGGTGGTACGAACGCCTGACTATTCATAGGAAGCACAATCTCAACACTCCAAGCAGTTGAAAGAGAGTGCAAGACTATAAAAGATTTTGTATGGGTGCTGCGCGATGAGCAGGTTGCGCGCAGGATCAGTATGACACATGGGTCAAACTCCTTTCAGGTTAGTCTATGGCACAGAAGTAGTCATGCCAATGTAATACATCGTACCCAAATTTTGGATAGCAATAATTACAGGCATGTCAGACTATGAAGCCTTGCAAGAGAGACTTGTACAATTAGAAGAACTTGAGGAAGAACGGTTTCTGGTGGGATTCCATCAGTAGGTATACAAACAATGCGAAAAATCCTAGCACGATCACCATATCAAGTTGTGCACATTCAAGGTAAAATATTTAGTGTTGTTGTATGCAGCAAGTTCGAAAAATTTCCTGGGAAATTCAGAATGCATGGTTAGGACCATATGTGGTAAAAGAAGTCACAGACAGAGGCGCGATCTAGCTAGTCAAACTTAATGGAAAACCTTTCCTAGGAAGAGTAAATGGCAGTTGCCAGAAGCCCTACACAGGTGGGCTGGCTATCTGACTAAACAACCAAAGCTTAGTCTTTGTGACCTGATAAGCCAGATAAAGGTGTGGGACTATAAACAGAAGTACTAGAAACTGGCATCAAAGTAGAGAATCTAGTCAAACGCAGATGATTTAGAAGCAGAGATGGAGCAGATCCAGACGACGACAACATGGTTCATTACATACCTTTGTGCAGCACAAGCACAGTTAGATGTACTTCGCACAAAGCTCACTGCACTAGAAGAGTGACTCAGGATGAGTCATGATGGTTGTGTTGGGGGCCTACTAGGTAGCGGATCCCCCCATAGCGGGTTTTCGGGGCTTGAAGCCTAGATTTTGGTCAAGTTTAAATTAAAGACCCTATGAAATGCGGGTGTACAGCATGAGAGTAAAGGGTTTTCTGCCCTTGAAAATATAAATTAATATATTGTAATGCCGACCTACCCATGGTTCTCGGACCATGGGATTGTATAAATAGATCGAGGTTGTAAGCGTAAATTCAATCTAAGTTCTTGTGGATGATGAATTAGCTCTGAGTGTGTAAGTTTGAGTTTTGGGTTGTAGTAGTAGGAAAAGGCTCTGCAACTATGTGCATAGAGGCCTGGTAGAGTCTGCAGCTGTCTCCGTGGACCCTTGTAGCTGAGTGCCTAGGGCAGAGTTGGGATTGTACTTGGATAGAGTTAATAAAAGATAAGTTGATTCTGAAATATTGTGTCTATGCTTCTATTATATTTATGCATGTCTTTACGATTTTATGATTGTGAGAACTTTTTATGACTGTTAAATGATTAATGAGAATATTGGGCCCACCCCATTAAATTAAGATCTATAATAATAGCACAGTAAGGATAAAGGATCTAGACAAAACCTCTTCGCGCCCCTTACAAAGTTGTGCAGAAGCAATTGCACAAGTTGCGAAGGACAGATGGCTGCGCGGAGTAGCACTAGCATGCAAGTTCGATTCGTGAACTTCCTAGAATTCATCGAGACATCCCTAGGGTACAAAAACTTGGTTCCAACACCCTCCCATACTACCTCAGGTGAGACATCAGTCTGCGCACTGTGGACTGTTGTTGAAAGGGCTGGTAGTTTCTAGATTTGTTTGGCTAAATAACTTCTAAACCATGGTTAGGCCCCAACAAGCCAACATATACCTCATTAGAAATATATATTTGAGGAATCCAACTGATAACAATGAATTTCAAGTTTAAAAATCATTTCCACCACCAATTATTTTCCAACAAAACATTCTTTAGGGCCTCAAAACGGCTCTAGAAGTTTAGGATGCAAAAAACTACCAAAAATAGTAAATTGTGCTACAACTAAGGAAACTAAAAAATTGAAATAAAAAATTGTGGGGATCGAAGTTGGATAGGTGGGTGGACACCAATATCCACTTGGATCATTTTCGGGGGAAACTTGCCATGCACTTCTTGTAAATATTGCACAGTTCTCAGAAGGACCGGGCAACCCTCTAGTTCATGCACTGAGTAGTTTCTCAAAATAGTAGGTTCTGTGCAATTTTTGAGTTGAGTGGATCTTGGTCGCCTTTCATGTGCTGTGCAATTTCCCACCTGCAGGTTGGGTTTCAACCAACTCTATACAATTTTGCAGCTGAAGGCTTGTTGTCAACTTGGACTGTATACTCCTTTGAGAGGTTGGTTTCCCTTAAGGATTGTACAATTCACTAAGCAAAGCCTGGAACAAGGTGGAAACCATGTCAAAATATCAGTTTGTGGGTTAGAGAGTAAAGCAAGTAATAAAACACAATCCATAATGCAAAAGTTAAATCTCAATCAAAGCATAAGTACTTGGGTCAGTGTGAGATGAGTTGTTGAGATTTAGGAGGGAGGCTCTAAAACAAAGCATAGGAAAAATTTTGGAGGTTGGTTATAGCCACTAAAATAGAAACCCAATTGGCAGTTGTTCCACCTACATAAAACACATACACTATGGTGCTCCTCCTATTATCTCTATCACATGCCATATCTACATCAATATATCCCTGTAGAGCAATGTTTGAACCACCAAAGCATAATGCTCGATTTTTGGTACTTCTCAAATACCTGAGAATCCACTACACTAGCATCCAATTTTCCTTTCCTGAATTCTTAATGTACCTTCTTAAAAGTCCCACTGTATGTGAAATATCAGGCCTTGTACAAACCATTGCATACATTAAGCTTCCAACTATTGATGCATATGAAACTTTAGACATATAATTCATCTCTTCCTAAGTCTTGGGGCACATCTACTTAGTTTCAAATGGCAAACCAAAGGTGTACTATTTAGTTTTACATTCTCCATATTAAAACTTTCCAATAGCTTTTGTATGTACTCACTCTAAGACAATGTTAATTTGTGATTTTTCTTGTCTCTATTTATTCTCATACCAATGATTTTTTTGCAGCACCCAAATCCTTCATTGCAAATGAATTTGCCAATTTTCCTTTGAGCACATTTATTTCCTACATGTTAGACCCTACAATAGGCATGTCATCTACATACAATAACAATATAATATAGCTTCCATCATTTTTCCTTTTTAGATAAACACAATGATCAGAGTGACATCTAGTATAACCTTGTTCATACATAAACCTGTCAAATTCTAGATACCATTGCCTTGGAGCCTTTTTTAATCCATACAAGCTCTTCTTCAACCTCCACACTACTTTCTCCTTCCCTTTGACCTCACATCCTTGCGACTGCTACATATATATCTCTTCCTCCAAATCCCCATGGAGAAATGTCCTCTTTACATCTAACTGCTCAATATGAAAATATTCTATACCTACTAGACTTAAAATAGTTCTGATTTAATTCATTTTAACAACTGGAGAAAATATTTCATCAAAGGCTATACATTTCTTCTTTGCAAACCCCTTCACAACAATTCTAGCTTGACACATTTTTTACCTCCATCTTCTTCCTTCAACTTGTAAACCCATTTATTCTACAATGTTGTCTGACCTATAAGCAACTTGACTAAGTCCCAAGTGTAGTTATGTAGCAAGGATTCCATCTCTTCTTTGAAGTCTAGCTCCCGCATCATCCTGGTTTCTACCTACATTTCTTCTTCATAACGTTCCAGTTCACCAGAACCAGTCCACAATACGTAATATAATTAAGGAGAGTATCATTCAGGGGGTATACTTATCTTGATAGATTTTCTAACACCACTTTCAGGTGTTTGATGTGCCTGTTTTTTTTGTGGTCGTTATTGTTGTTGTTGTTGTGGTTGTTCATTATGATTTCTAAACACCTTTACTTTTTATGTGATCTCATCAAACACTATATATTCTCTATTTTCTTTTTCTTGTTTCTTTTCTTGCATCTATTCCTTATACAAGACGCTTTCATTGAATCTGACATCTCTAATCCTAATGATTTTGTGATTTTCATAATATTATAAGTGATAACCAAAATCATTAACATCGTATCCAATAAAGGTACATTTCTTTTATTTTGCCTCAATATTGGTTCTATTTTCTTTATTAATGTGGGCAAAGGATTCACAACCGAAAGTCTTTAAAAATGAGTAGTTTACTTTCTTACTTATCCATGCCTCCTCTGGAATACCAAAATCCAAGGAACATGAAGGCCCTATGTTTATTACATAAATAACAGTATGTAAAACATCTTCCCAAAATTATAAATGCAATCCTACATGCAATATCATGCACCTTGCATGCTCCATGATTGTCCTATTCATCCCTTATGACATAGCATTTTCCTGTGGTGTTCCTGGAAATGTATTTTCTCTAGGAATTCTGTGCTTTGAACAATACTTATCAAACTCTTTGCTGCAATATTCTCTTCCATTGACTGATCTGAGACACTTCAACTTCTTTCTTGTCTCATTCTCAACCAAAGCTTTCCATTTCTTGAAAGTATCAAATACATCAAGTTTATTTCGAATATAATAAATCCAAGTTTTTTTGGTTGCATCATTAAAAAAGGTAACATAATAAGGAGAGAGACCAAGAGATTATACCTTAGTAGGTCCACAAAAATAGGTATTCACAAGCTCTAATTTTTCGCTCTTCTTTTCTTTCCCAACTCTGAGAAATCTGACTCTCTTATATTTTCCATAAACAAAATTCTCATACAAATCCAAATCAATATTCTTCAAACCTAGCAATATATTTATTGTGTGAAGAATTTGCATCTTCTTCTCATTCATGTGCTCAAATTTACGATGTGGAAATGTTGTATCTTCTCCTATAGAGGTTAAAACATTAACATAATTAGAAATACCATTGCATAAATACAATGTACCAACATTTTCTCCTTTTGCTATTATCAACTCTCCTTTAGTGACCCTATAGGTTTTATCTGTAAAAGTAGTTAGACAACCTTCACCTCCCAACTACCATGTTGAAATTATATTTTTCTTTAGATCAGTAATATGCCTTACCTCCTTTAATATCCATTGGTTTCCATTCTTATTTTTTATAAAAGCGTTACCCATTCCAACAATTTTGCAGGGTTTCTCATCACCTAAATGAACCTGTTAAAAATATCCTTGAACATAATCATGAAATTTTTTCCTATTAGGCATAGCATGGAATGAGGCCCATGAATATACCACCCAGGAATCAATAATATTTTTTAAATAAAGAATCAAATAATCTTGCAATACATCACCTGTCACATTCACTTCATAATTATTTTCTTGTTGCATGTCTCCTTCTTTTTCCTTCTAAGACTTACAGTCTTTCTTTAGATGTCCTTTCTTCCCGCATTTGCAACACACTATCCCATATCTAGATTTGGATCTTCCTTCCCTTGACTTACTGCGATATCTTGGGCTCTTTCCATTTTCTTCCCCTAGTCTCTGCAGTCAAAACATTACTTGATGTCTCACTAGAGCTTCTCTGTCACATTTCCTTGTTAAGGATGGCATTACCAACATTATCAAAGTTTAAAGTACTAGATAGAGAGACAAAGTTACTGATGGTGATAACTAAACCATTCCATCTTTCTGGAAATGAACACAGAATTAAAAGAGCCCTAATTTCCTCATCAACATTTACCCCTATAGAACTTAACTGACTGGTAACCATATCAAATTCATTTAAATGATCAGTAGCAGATTGACCTTCTAACATATTCCTATCAAATAAAGAATACCTTGTTTAAGGTTGAGGGTTTTTCATATATTTTGGCCAATGTTGTCATTAAACCCTCTTTTGTTGTTTCCTTTGAAATATTAAAGGCTACTGACGCCGCTAGGCACAATTGTAGTATTCCAAGTTCCTTTATGTCGAGAATCTGCCATTCTATGTCTATCATACTCGTTGAATTCTTTTTTTCTTCTGCTCAATGGTAGGTAGAAATATTGTTGGAAATAATACTCAGAGGGGGGGGGGGTGAATCAATATTATCACATTAATAAAACCTTTTCATTTCCGTAATCGAATTCATATATGCTACTTCCGCAACTTCTTATGATTAAATTAATTGATCTTCAATGAGTTCCTTAGAACATTATGAACCATATTATCAGTTAACAGATGCAGTAACATAGAATAGATCATCACAGATAAGGCACACACATGAACACCATGATATAAGGTGGAAACCCAATGCAGGAGAAAACCACCTACTGCAAGTCATCTCAATCTTCTTCTTAATAAGAAAATCCTTTTACAATATTTTGTATTGGTGCAGCCTTATACCAGTACGTGTGCTACAACCCCCTTTGCTCTTGTACTAGCTGATCCATTTACTAGTACACAGGCTACTACTTGCTACAATGCTCCAAAGATTTCCTTTAGCTCTTGTACTAGCTTAGATACTAGTACGTAGGTGCTGACCTACAATCTTCACTCCTCCAAGTACCACGTTTCATCAATTTTCATACTGGATACACTGAAGCACAACACATAATCTGAAAGGCCATGTTTCATCCAATTTTCATACTGGACCCAATAATCACATTGAAGCTCATAATCAAACAACCTTCTGAATCACCCAATCACTAGATCAATACTTATACAATGAGAGTCATCAATCAGATCTAGTCCATCAGATTACATAAAGATGAGTCATTAAGAACCTGATCCATTCATCCATCAATGTATAAACATTTAGTCAATCACTGCTGTTATCAGAACTTAATGCCAGAAATCAGACATCACTTCAAAACCCAGAACACATCAATGATAAACATGGATAGCTAAGTAGATTTCATGAGAAGTACGCAGCTTCACCCATATAACAGCTGTGTATAAGTACTCACTGTTTCCAACTGCTTCCCTGCGTATGTGCGCACTGTGTCCAATGCACTGCCTTCACCCCTTCGCATCTGCAGTGCTTCTGGTCCTGTGTAGCTACGCACCTGCAATGCTTATGTGCCTGGGTATCTCCACACTTTTCTTTCACTGGACCTACGGACCTCCGGGTATAGATAATTTCAAGACTTCAAGAATGACCCAGACTGTCAGATCTACAGATCTGAACATGCGCCGAGGAGATATCAACCCATTAGTAGATCCCACTTGTAGTTCTCATGTTTGTCCTTTATTTAGATCTAGCTATCTCTCATAACCCATCACTAGACTTTCAGATCTTGCTTCTTAAGATATTCCACCCAAAAGCATACCCAAGACAAATGATCTCCTTTGCTTTATACAGGCAAGCTCTTCCTTAAATCATGGATCAATACCACGGGCCAAAACCATAATAACACAATACCGTTGGCTAAATACCAAGGGTTAAACAAAAGAAACCCCACGTGTGCGCGCTTTACTTCCTTGAAGTGTGTGCACTGGGGGTACGCACCTCATGAATGGGTAACCTATGGGTATGTACGCACTTTATATAAGACATGCCTGCGTGTCCGCACCTTTTGTATGGTGTGCCTGTGTACTCCTTATTTTCTTCAATATTTGAGAGCTGAACATCAATCTCTGCTACTGTCTTGTTGTACAGTGATCCATCACCTGAATGGGTTGCCATCAAGGACAACACTTTAGCCATAATGCCAACAATCTCCCCGTTTGGACTTGATGGCAACAACACCGAATCACTCTCCCCCTTTGACATCAAGGGCAAAGGGTTATGCTCCCTAAGAACATGCTCTCCTTGGCTATAAACCAGATCTACTGAAGTCTCTTGAATGAACTCCCCCTTTGTATATGCCATGGTGCTCCAATCTGATAATGCTCTTTCTGAGAACAAGCTTAGATGTCTGCTCTGCTATATAGTGTTGCTCATGCTCAAACTCCCCCTGACTGCAAAAATATGTTCTACAAGACGAACATGACTCTATATATCATAAATGACCTTCCTATCACCAAGAGACTCAATACATACATCCATCACTCAACCAAGTGGGGATATACCAGAAAATGACAATCAAGAACATTACATCATTCATCCCAGGCATAGTGGGGAAACCAACATAGGTCGTTACATGACCTGAAGAGATGACTATAATAGAGACACATTATTACATCATGAGAAAATACCAATCACCTAAGATAAATATCAGCAACAATACTATATGATCTGCTTCATAGTATCTGTCGACAGCAACTAGACCAGCAACTTGCATGAATCATCAATGTATGACCTTATCAACTCATCCTTTTGCATAGAATATAGAATCATTCTATCATATGTGAGAAACACCATAGCCATCTAGATCTGCATGGACCAAGTATCATCAATAGGGAAGATCTGCATCAATCAACATATGCATGAAAAAACCTATCATCATATAGGTAAGAACTCATCATCATCATGTTTTCAACAATGCAACTTTGAATAATCATCCCTATATCAACCGACAATCCTCATCCATTTGTGCCAAGAACAACCTGCAATATATGATCTTTATGCATATGGCGACAACATCATATGAGAGACTCATCATCAAGAGAATTCAGGCAATGTACTTCTTCTTTTCCTTACGAAGATCACCTTGTAAGCACCATTAGAGAATCAACCACAAATCTGATCTAAGTATCAACTATGTAACCCAAAGAATCATCTGAACAACTCATAACCATATCATAGCAAGATGGAACATAAGCATCATCACCAAGGACCATAATCCCAACAATGCATTGAGAACATATGCTCCCCCTAAACTGGTGCCATCTGTCAGATCTTATCAGCAAGAAAAGTCAATAAATGCCTTAAGACAGGTACATAGTTTTTCTTTATCTCGTGTAGCCACGCACTTCACCTTCTTCTCTCCTGCGTACACCCGCAGAGATCCTTCTACTGCACTACGTACATACGCAGACAGTCTTCTACTATAGTGCATACCCACGCACCTGTGCCATCAGTTGGGCCGCATACCTCACGCACCTGTTGCTTCTATCGCGCCGCGTACTTCTATGTACCTCCACAGGTTATCCTTCTATCGTGCCGCGTACCTCCGATCTTGCTATGCACCTCTTCTTCTGTCTTTCCGCATCCGTCTGCATGAGCTCTTTTTGTTACACCATGTATATACGCACTGCCACTGTGCTTTTGCTGCGTATCCTCACACTTCCATTGTGTAACACATGCGTATGCCCGCATTTTCACAGTGAATGGTCTGCAAACCTCTGATTAGAACCCAATTAACAATCCTCAGATTCCCAGATCTGATCTTGTGCTTGAGAGATCATACTTCATAGATTCACTTCACTTTCCCTACTACCTTTCTTCAGACAATCATATACGCGATTATGCAGTATCCAACTCGTGTATATACGTAGCTTCCCTTTATGGAGTTTGCATATGAGATTCAGGACACTGAAGTTTTGTACTTTCAGCTCCCTCTGATTCTGGTATGTCTGTACGTTGTGTTGTGCTACCTTTCTCTGACTGTACTTCCTTTTTCCTCCATATCTTCAAGCGTGATGATGTCATTTTCTCCTTTTGATATGGTGCCCACACTTTGTTCCTGCATTCCTTAGCTATATGTCTAAGCTTGTTACATGCATAACATCTTACATGTTTCATATTCCTCCTGTAACAATCAGTAGCTTTATGACCAAACATATTGCAAGCAAAGCAATATCCATAAAAGTACCTTGATTGAGATGACCTTTCTGCATA
>APFE031175980.1:0-22505 GCA_000404065.3 Pinus taeda
TCACTCTCAGCCGAAACTTTGATTGCTGTGAAAAGGTTGGAGAGATTGCTGCCACAAGGAGAGAGGGAATTTAAAACAAAGGTGACACCGATTGGTTCCATTCACCATAGGAATTTAGTTCGTCTCTGTGGATATTGCTCCGAGGGATTACAAAGGTGAGTGTTTGTTTGCATTCCTTCTGATTTTTCACATCTTCATCTTAGCAAAGAATAGGCCAGAATCCCAGATTACATGTTAAGGTAACAAATCCCTGCTAAAGTGTGTATCACAGAACTACTACTGAAATTTGAATATTTCATGGCAAGGTTAATGAGAAGACAGACGTGTATTCCTTTGGAGTAGTTCTTCTAGAGCTAATAACTGGAAGAAAACCAATCAATGACAAGAATCCTAAAGGCAAAGAAAGCCTGGTTATGTGGGTAGGGCTCTAGTGCCCTTGCTTGTTTTGTATTTGACAATTTTGAATTCTTTTGGTTTCGTTGTCTTGGTTCAGAATCTTAATCTCTTGTAAATTTCAAAATTTAGGCAAGGCCATTACTGGCAGCTGGCTTTGTAAAAGAACTTGCAGATCCACTTTTGAAAGATGCTTATGACATGAGCGAGATGAAGAGAATGGTCATTGGTGAAGCATGTTGTCCAAGGCAGGCAGCTCAGTTTTGACCTCGAATGAACAGAGTAATTACTCTTATTCTCTTTCATTGCGTATATATGTTTCAGTTTCTGACTTATGTCAAATTTAGTTGCTTGAAGACGTTTCCTTTCCTACGAGGAGTTAGTGCTAGAATTGTTTTTGCCCATAACGAAGAAATTGTTTCATTAATTGGTTGCTGTGTTGACGAGGAGGAGTACTTTTTGTTCTACAACTTGTTACTGAGAGGAAGTCTGGAAGAAACTCTTTATGGTATGTAGGAAGTCTGGAAGAAACTCTTTATGGTATGTAGTATGCCAATTTTCATGCATTTATCATGTTACGTCCTTGGAGATTTTTATTATTTTTTAGTGTTAAGTGTTGTTCCCAGTTCTCAGAAAAAGTTGGGTTACAGGAGGAAAGGACAAGCCACAGGTTCATTGGAAAGGTAGGCTGAAAGTGGCCATTGGAATTGTTGAAGCTTTGACTTATTTGCATGAAGGTTGTTCTCATCCTATCATCCATAGAGATGTGAAATCATTTTATATTTTGCTTTCTGAAAACTTCGAACCTCAAGTATCTTGATCTTTGTGAGAGAAACAAGTTCTCAAGCTTCTGTTGAATTGTTTGTATTTTTTGGTTGAAGATGTTATAATAAGATTTGCTTGATCATTAACTAGAAAATCATATTTTGATGGATCATTAACTAAAGATATTCTATGAATAGTTGTCAGATTTTAGGCTGGCCAAATGGGCTTCAACAACATCTTGCATATATGACATGTAGTGATGTTGTAGGTACATTTGGGTAAATATCCATTTCTTTCTTTACACCAGCTCTTTCCTTAGGAAAATAAATGTCATTTATAATCAATACTTCATAAAACTAGCTGCTATCATATTTCAGGTATCTGGCTCCAGAATATTTCATGTATGGCAAGGTTAATGAGAAGACGGATGTGTATTCCTTTGGAGTAGTTCTTCTAGAGCTAATAACTGGAAGAAAACCAATCAATGACAAGAATCCTAAAGGCCAAGAAAGCCTAGTTATGTGGGTAGGGCTCTAGTGTCCTTGCTTGTTTTGTATTTGATAATTTTGGATTCTTTTCGTTTCTTTGTCTTGGTTCAAAATCTTAATCTCTTGTAAATTTCAAGATTTAGGCAAGGCCATTATTGGCAGCTGGTTCTCTAAAAGAACTTGCAAATCCACTTTTGGAAGATGCTTATGACATGAGCAAGATGAAGAGAATGGTCATTGGTGCAGCATGCTATCTGAGACAGGCAGCTCAATTTTGACCTCGAATGAACAGAGCAATTACTCTTATTCTCTTCAGTTGCATATATATGTTTCAGTTTATGATCTTATGTCAAATTAGTTGCTTGAAGATGTTTCCTTTCCTGTGAGGAGTTAGTGCTAGAATTGTTTTTGCCCATAACGATGAATGGCACATGAAATATCGAGGAGATGTCATAGCCAAAAAGTTTCCAAAAACAACAAGACTTATTTAATGCAATGGACATTGGGTATTAGCTCTTTACCCTTCACCTACTAATTTTCATCTTCAATGATTCTTTATATGTTATAATGCTTCTTGAATTTATGCCTTACGGCGTTTCTTTTGCAACCTCTGATGCAAATGCTAGTTATGATTTATTTTTTATTTTTTCTCTCACTAATTATATCTATTATATTTTTCTAGTTTAATTTTCTATTTAAAATTTCAGTTTTATATATATATATATATGAGTTAGTAAAGTTGACCATCTAAAATTTATTAAATAATTATTTTATTATTTTTGACTGAATATTATTGAATTTCTAACCTTTATTTTCATGTTCTCTCAGGCATCTCCACATTATGTCTATGATAGTTGAGGTTTCCAAACGTTGACGCCTTAAAACTGTTTTGTGATTAAGTTGTAAAGAAATTAATTAATACGGACTCTCTGAGTGAGAGGAAGTGGTGCTAGAATACGGACTCTTTGAGGAAGAGGGAGAATACAGACTCCCTGAGCGTGAGGGAGAGGGACTATGTTCCTCATACTCTCGTGACCTCTGTAGTTGTCGTTCCTGTTCGTCGTGGTTTCGTGCCCTCTGTAGTTGTCGTTCCTGTCGTCGTGGTCTCATGTCCTCTCTAGTTCAGCTGGAGCGCGAGGAGAGGGAGCGGTGCTAGAATACGGACTCTCTGAGGGAGAGGGAGAATACAGACTCTCTGAGTGAGGGAGAGGAAGAGGGACTCTGTTCCTCATAGTCTCGTGCTCTCTGTAGTTGTCGTTCCTGTTCGTGCCGTCTCTAGTTCAGCCTCCCTGCGCTGCCGTTCCTGGTCTCGTGTCCTCTCTAGTTCAGCTGGAGTGCGAGGAGAGGGAGTGGTGCTAGAATACGGACTCTCTGAGGGAGATGGAGAGGGACTCTGTGAAATGAGTATGGGAGAATATGGACTCTCTGAACCCTCAGAAGGAAAGGGAGAAGGAGCCTGTGAAGTGGACATGGGAGAATACGGACTCTCTGAGGGTGACGGACTCTGTGAACGTAGTTCAGCAGCTTCCCTGCGCTGCCGTTCTTGTTCTGCCATTGAATTCAAGAACGAAAAACTCAACTCACGGTTTAGTTTATTATTACTTTAACAGCAAATGACACTAATCACCACGAAGCTTGAGAACGAACAACGACATACTGGATCTTTGGGCTTTATAACATTCCAGCCGGTGTTCACCAGCCAACCGAGGCGATTTGGCGACGCTACTCTTCACTCTTCTATTAATAAGTTACTACTATGTATATATATTACATTCTATCTTTAATTATTACCTCCTATGCTAACTATGAATTATTACGTCGGAAAAATAACCACTATGATTTTTTTTTCTAACACGTATGCGAACTCATAAATAGTTTAAAAATATTATTTTGGCCTGGTTTGCAATTAATTCTAATCCTTGAACAATGCGAGAAAATATTCTTCTGATATAGACATAGACATAACAGGATATATCCTTCATGCTATAACCTTTGAGATAACTTTATAGACACAATACTTTATAGACACAATTCCATAAGGATATAATCCTAAACTCCTCAAATGATGAATGGTTCTCTACCTTAGGGATTAGCACAATACAAGTAGAATTAAAGGTTGGAAAAAACCTACTTTCCCACATGGATTCGTTTTCATCCCATAGCAATTATGATCCCAAATTTTCATAGAAATCTGTAAAAAATTCAATTGCCCAACCATCTCGGCTAGGACTCTTACCTTTTTGAAAGCCAGAAAGAATAACTTTTAACTCATCTTCTAACACTTCTTCCATCAAATCCCTATTATCATCAGCCTCCACAAAGCTTGGAAACGATTGAGCCATACAAATAACTTTACCAATGGTAGTTCCCTCCAGTTACTTAAAGGTATATTTAAAATGAGCCACGCCTAGAGAATCTAGGCCCTCATAAGACGAAACCTCCCAACCATCAGGGCCCTCCATATGCCATGTAGTGTTTTCAATTTTCTGGCCGTTTGTATAGGCTTGGAAAAACACAGTGTTTTCATCACCACAATCCAACCAGACAACCTTACTTTTTAGCCACCATGAAGCTTCCTTATTGTCAAGAATATAATTCCTTCTTGATTCTATACTACACAAAATCTCCCTATATTCTTGAGTACAAAAGCACCAGAATAAGAGAAATCCCGAATTTGTAGTTTGATTGCCACCAAGTTTTCTCCTCCTTCTTGTGAATAGTCACAACCCATTCCTTCGACAAAATTTTAATATGTTTTAGATTATCCTCAATTTGAGAAGCAAAAAACAGGCCAAGACATGCCTCAAATGGATGTTATTTGGTTTAGATCATATCAGTAAAACTTCCCTCTTTTATCTAGTTTGATATAATTTTAAACTTTGCTATATAGCTTATGGGAATGAACCTTGATTTCAAATAGAATAGGGGCATGATCAAAAACACCACCAGAACTCGCCCATTGATGGAGAAGAGTGAAGTTGAGCACCATGGCCTTAGCCATAAGAAAACAATCCAACTTTTTTCCAATATGATCCTTAGTAAAGGGATCAATTATAGATTGAGTGCCTTATGACTCATCCGCTCCCATAGAAAGTGAAGATACTTTCCAACTCTACAAATAAACTGACCACTAAAAGCAACCTATGCGTGCATGCTTTTTGGATTACTTGCCAAACCCCTAACTTAAACGAGAGAAAATTCATTTTGGCACCCTACGGAGGGATAACAATACTCTAAGAGCCCCATGTATGAAAATTCGTCTCCCTGAACCATTTCCTCATGGTATTTTCATTTTCATGAGAGATATGTGCCCTTATACCCCTACCCTTCACAATAAGCCTAGAGATAGGGACTTGTCTCATCTCAAACGAAAAATACTTGGACAGAGAGAGAACAAGTCTTGACTGAAGATTATATAAAATGCCACTCCCATCCAAAAGAATTGAAAACCCTGATGAACCCAACGCCATTGGAGATGGGTCACTCAAACACTGAGGGGGAATGAAACAAGAGGTTTTAACAAGGGATAAAGTAGTGAAGAAATTTTGAGAAACCACGTCATCCATACCAATAGAGGAAAATTCTCAATATTTTCAAAGTTCAGAAAATGGAATAACAAGTAAAGAGATAGGAGGAAAGGGGGTAAAATTACCAGGAATCAAGGTGTAAGCCATTGACTAAAAATTTATTATCATTAGAATTGAGGTTGAGCCTTGATTGGGATAACATGTGAGGCATCAATATGGAGCTTGGCACCGCACAACCCTAGGAAACCTAAAATTAAGATGCCATACCATCTTTAGAGAGAAAAGCCTCTTCTCCACTCAGGGCTACACCATCATTCTTTTCCTTTTTTTGTGGATTATTGCAAAAATGATGGCTTTTTTAATGGAATTATGCAATTTTGGATTAGGTGACCATACTTATGGCACTGGATAAAAACAAAGGGAATCCCTTAATAATCTAGAACATGAAGTATGACACAACTATTACCAATGCTCATAGTTTCATGTAATTTATTTCAAAGGTACAAACTAACTAGAATCCTAGAAAATAATAATTCCTTAATATATTTGAATGACTATTCCACCTCAAGAAAGCACCACAAACTATTCCCCAAGTTAGAAAAACCTTGGAGGTTTCACATGTGGGGTGGTAGACCAGGGAAATGCAACCACATGGGAACAACATTGAGTCATTCTCTACTATCATTTGACATAGTGGACACGAACTTGAAAATAATAGAATTAGATTTGATGGGCCAAACATCTTTTGCCACCAACTTCATTGCATCATACGATTTGAATATTAATAGGAACAAGCTCTTAGCTAGTAGAAGAATATTAGGAGCCCGTTAAACCCCTAGAAACACCTTCTAGTTCTACCATTCAATGATAGTATCCATAAAAAAATTAAGAAATCTAGAATGACCCACCAATTATTTCTCTATTAAGTCCACAACCTGAGACATCTCCACGCCATCCCCCAAAGCATTAATTATATGGAACTGGAATTTTATCACTCTCTAAAACCATGTGATTCCCATCTCTACCTCCAGAATCAACAGACTAGACCTATCATCCATTACTTCCAAACCCTCATGAAATGTTGCAAATTGGGGATGAATGACACCCATAAATGGAGGAGGTGTGGATTTCACGGGTGCATTCAAAAAATCCTTAAGAAACACCAGCAAACCATCACCAAATTAAAAGGAAACCACATATAATGAAAACCCTTTAGCAACAAATCGAAGAGGAAGACCCTCATCCAGAAATCCCATTCAAATATGACCTAGAAAATCCCAAAATCCTAGTGATATAGGTGGGTGGGACCTAATAAAGGAGACCACTATCGTTAATGACACTAGTGAAAATAAAAGTAGTAAAACTGTTTACTTTTTTAACCATTGGTAAGAGATCGAGACAACTGACGGTTAAGGGTTGAGAATCCCTAGAATGAATATGGTCTTCTAACCAAGAGAAATATCTAGAGAATGGAACCTCCCCTTTAACATTCCCAACGAAGGAACTAGTTCCCTGCCTATGGGACCATAACCACCAAAGGAGACAAAAGTAGGCCCCTAAATGGGGTCAAGGAGTCATAATCCACCAACTACTAGTCATCAATGTTCCTCCACTCAATTCGTGCCAAATCAGCACACCACTAGACCCATGTGAAGAGCACATAGTGCTCATAAATAAACCAATAATGCAAAGAGAATAGAAAGAACTTAGAGACAAATATAGTCTTCACTCTCCAAGAACTGTACCACCATGAGAGAAAGTTATGAACCATAATATAGAGTAATACCTCTACCCCCCATATCGCACCAGGTCAAGGCAAGGGAAAGTCACCTGAATGTGTAGAAACCCTAGTCTAAAGCCATATTTCTATAGTTGTTTATGCTACTGCCTTCCTCAGCTAGACACCTTAGTATTAATATTATTATTAAAAATTTTAAAACCTTATTAATATTAATATCAATGTTAATAAACAATTTTAAAACTTATAAATAAAAACTTATTGAAATTATATTAAACTGCAAAATAGTGTTATTAAAAACCTTATTAGAAACCCTTTTAAACCTTATTAATATCATAAAACGTTATTAAGAAATTTAACCCCCTGTAAAAAGAACTATTGTACTCTATTAATATTAATAAATTTGTTATAAATCATATTAATTTAAAATTAAACAAAGTCTTTTTGTTGAAATCACATGAGAGAATTTTTTGGCTGACGCGTTTCGAACCAACAAGTGTGGTTCATCATCTAGTCCTGATGATGAACCACACTTCTTGGTTCGAAATGCGTCGGCCAAAAAATTCTCTAAATGTGATTTGTACCGAAAGACTTTGTTTAATTCACTATGCATCACAAAAGCTTGAATACATAAACATGTAAATATTATTAAATAACTTTAAATATTGATTATTGTTAGTCATGCTCACTACAGTCAACTATGGTTAACAATGGTTCAACATGGTGACTATAGCCAACTATGGTTAATCATAGTTAACCATAATTAACCATTGTTATATGGAAAATTCATTTCTGCAGACAAAAATGAATTCCCTAGATCTAGTGGTCTGATTAAGAATAACAAAGGACAAAAAGATCATTTTTTTCCTTAGAGAGATCAAACTATAGAAAAGAGACCTACATGGAATTCGTAGCGAGTCCTTCTCTAAATGGAACCTAAAACAATGACTAAACAAGGAAAATAACTACAATATCCACATAGCATAATCCAATATCTCTATTCAATGAGTTAAAATGACATTGAAATACGTAAGCATAAGCATAACATAAATATAGGAAAACATGATGCTTTTTGTATTAATAAATAGAGTTCCAACCATATATAGAAGCTCACTTTGCAGATGTCTCTCTAATCGTATTGTCCTTCCTTGCCAAAAATAAAACCTTCACACTCAACCCTAATTCAAATGGATGATGATTCCTTAAGATCAAAGAAACAACATGAGGGCACTAGCAATCTCCAAAAGCTAACCCAGACTCTATGTGAGGCACTAAATTTATAGGGTAAACATGGTAGTTTAGGATTGACCAATCTAGGCTTGAGATCGACTTATGAGGAAGTATAAGCTCAAGGGATAAGAGATAATATCACTAGAGTAGGATCAAATAGGAATTCAAGATCTCTATCCATGGTAAATGGTTAAAACCACCTTAGGAGCTTCTGGAAGGAGAAGATTTGAAATTAATTTTCCAAAAATTCTAGAATCAATGCACCTCATAATAGAGCAACTTGTTCTGATCAGTGCAGATTCTCGATTATGCAACTTGCATCCAACGCAGGTGGACAAGCATGTAGATTTCATTGGGGCTAGAACATTGTTTTTTAGCAGATAGACATAGCAACTCAGAATTTTTGGAGAAATAATGCTTGGGGCTTTGCAAAGGGATTATGAAAAAGTGTTCATGGATGTTGATTTATCTAGTTTTCAGCCTTTTTTGCTGATGTGGAAAAATGGCATGTAACAACCATGGTGATGATAGTTGACTAGGGTTGATGTGGTTGATGATGCTTGACTATGGTGACGATGGTTGATTGAAGATAATCATGATTGCTCATGGTTGACTATTATCAATCTTTGTCAAGCATGAATAACTTTGGTCAAACATGTTTGACCATGGTCTACATGGTAAACCATGATCAACCATGGTCATCTTATGTAAACCATAGTCTTACATAAACATCATGGTCAAGCATGGTCAAATGTAGTAAATCATGTTCACCATTTTCAATGTCATGTTTCATAATTTTTGACATTGTTATTTTTTCATCCCATCCTAACATTGACTTTTTTTTTCCTCACATTATGCCATTGATTTTGTTTTGTTAGCCTACAATGTTTATTTTTATTTGTCAAAAAAGAAAGTTGATTTTTTACATCACATAATGATGCTAAATTTATTGTTACTAACCTGCAACATTGAAAAAGGCTGAAAATGGTTTGAATATGGCTACCCATAATCAACTATATTTGATCATGTTGACAATGGTTATCCATCATTAACTATGGTTTCACTATTGATCATGGTTCAATAATGATAATTGTTGATGATGGTTGACTAGGGACCATGGTTGACTATGGTTAGACATAACTAGATATGGTTAAAAGTCATTGATCATGGATTGGCTATGGTTGACCATTTTTTACCATGGTTGACCATGGGCGATTATGGTTAAATATTTATCGCCACTTTTTGATTATGGCTGACAATGGTTGACTATAGTTGTCCATTTTCACCATGTTTGACCGTGAAGTGCCATAAATGACCATGGTATTCCATGTTGAACATGGATGTCTGTTATTGACTATTGTTGAATATGGTTAGTCATGGTTATTTGTGGTTGAATATGGTTTACCATGGGTGAGTAAATGGTTGGCCATGGTTCACCTTAGCTTAAATAATATTGGCCATGGTTTGATTGCGGGAGAGCATTGTTTTATTATGGTTTAAGTATGGTTGATCATTGTTTGACTATAATTGACCATGACTTGAATATAATTAAAGATATTTGACCATGATTCGGGTATGGTTGAGCTTGACTACCTAGGGATGAACATGGTTTGACTATGTATTAAGGGCTATCATGTGGAACTTAACTCCTATTGGGTGTGTGTTATATTCTTTCCACGACTAGTTGCGCACACCAGGGGAAACAACCCCCATTTTTTTTTGCATCAGGAGTAGAAGGGGGGTAACAAGGGGGGTTTCGTGGGGGCGGTAGCCCCCTTGTATGGGGTCCGAGGCAGCTCCCTAGGAATTTTTTTTTTGGGACCCTATATTGGGTGGGAAAACCTACCTATGGTTTTGTGCATGGGTTTTGTCACATGGTTTTGGGCATGTAGGTTTTCAGCCCATGGTATTTTGTAGATTTGGTCAAGGGAACTATAGTTATGTTCTAATCCAGGGTTAATGGATTGGGGTTTATGAATGCTTCAACATGTATATATATGTATTGTAACATTGAAAGGAATATAATGAAAAGTCAATATGGTAGTCTTGGTTATGGGATCCATGGGAAAATCTCTATGTTTTTGTTTTATATTCTCATCATTGTTTATTTTCTATTTTTAGAATTTATCTACAGGTAATTTCTGCACAGGGTTAAAATCTACGTTTGGTATTAGAGTTGTTTCGGATTCAAAGGGGTGACTTTGCTATTGAGGGTTTTTTCTTGGGCCCATGGTAGAACCTGTTCAATGGGAGATTTGTGGGATTGATTCATGCGATGAAAGAAGATGGCGAGAAGTGGAAATATAGAGATCAAGAAATTTAATGGTGAGGGTTTTGAGTTGTGGAAGTTCAAGAATGGAGGATATGTTTGTAAATAAAGATCAGTGGATTACAATAGATATGGTTACTAAACCAACGACAATGTCAATAGAAGTCTGGACGAAGTTGGATCGGAAGGACAAAGGATTTGTGGGTCAAGTTGGGGACTTTGTACAAATCTAAGTCTCTGGTGAAAAAATTGTTGCTGTGGAAAAAGATGTATAACCTAAGGATGAAGGATGGAGAATTGGTGAGAAATCATCTAAATGGCTTTAATATTATGGTAAGCCGTTTGTTATATTGAGGATAGGTACATCAGTTTGTTGTGTTCTCTACTAAATTCGTGGGATAGCCTGGTTGTTGCTATAGGTAGCAATACAACTACCTAAAAGTTTGATGAAATAGTCTCATCCTTGTTGTCAGAGGAGATTAAACGGAAAAATATGGAGAGCTAGAATGGAGATGACTTGTCTGTATGAGGAAAGTACCAGAACAAAAGCAAAAATAATTCCTCGAGTCAGAGATCTAAATCTAGAGGGAGATATAAATCTCTAGGAAAACCTGTAAAGATATGTTGGAAATGTGGAAAGGAAGGGCACTACGAAAGGGACTGTAGATCTAAATCTCTTGAGAAAGGAAAGGAATTTGATGATGCTCCTTCTATAGAAGTGAAAAACACCTCAAATGAAGGTGGGGATGTGTACTTGGCTTCTTCATCAAGTACAAATGTAGATCATGAGGCATGGTTGATTGACTCAGGTGCATCCTTTCACTTCACTTTCCCTAGGGAAACAATTATGCTTTTTGGACTAGAAGGATGAAGGCATGTCTTCAAGCACAAGGATTTGAAGTTTGGAATGTTGTATTGACCGAATATAAGGAACCTTAGACTATGCCTCGGATGATGACAACCGAAATATTTAAGAAAGCAATTGTAAAGATAAAATTTCCCTCCTAAATCGTTAAGTAGACTCTATATATGTCAAAGTGATGTGTTGTAAATAAGAGAAATAAGTTTGGTTCAAGCTTCAAAATATATATGTAGGAGATAAGAAGGTAGAGGAGGCCAAGATCCGAACCTACCGAGGTCATTTTGAGCAGCTAAAAATGAACAAAGAAGAAAATATTGCAACTTACTTTCTATGTGTTGATGAAATAGTGAATGTTATAGAAGGAATAGGAGAACTAATACATAGCAAGATAGTTGTCTAAAATGTACTATGATGATTTCTAGAGCAATTCAATGCTAAAGTATTTGTGCTAGAAGAAAAATATGATTTAGAAAATCTCATCATGGACATATTGCACGGAATACTTACAAATTTTGAAATGAGAAAATAACAAGAAAGTCCATCTAACCAAGAAGCAACATTCAAAACATCCAAGAAGACCAGGAAAATAAAACTAGAATCAAGGCCAATTTCTAGTTGTTGCGATGATGAATACTTAGATGAATAAGTTGCAAACTTTGGGAGAAAATTGAAAAGAGGAACAAGTAAATTCGAGGGTAATATTCCCTTAATATGTTTCAATTGTGATGAGATTGGTCATTTTGCTACTAAGCATCCCCATAAGAACTTTGAAAAGGAAGAAGCACCCAAGAAAGCAAAGAAAAATCAGAGAAGATTCAACAAGCAAGGTAAAAGGAAAGGCTTTAATAAAATATTTTTCTCTAAAGAAGATAGCTCCTCATCTGAAAAAGAGAGTGACAATGACGAAGAAAATGACACAGGAAGAGTGTTATTCATGGCCAGGGACAATAGGTAGGAAGATCCAAAATAAGAAGATGAAGATGAAAAAGGGATCGACGAGATCGAACTTAAAAATGAGATGGTTATAGTTATAAAGGAACTCAAGGTCGAAAAAGGAAATGTCAAATCTCTAGAAGTCAAATTAAAGGAAGTAAAATAACATGCTAGAATCCTCAATAAGAAGAATGAAGCATCGAAGGAAACCATCATCAGCCTTAAAGTTCAATTGGAAGAATCCAACTTAATTGAAGAATCACTGATAAGATAATTTGTAGAAAAAAACAAGAAAATGGAAGATCTAGAAGAAAAAGATAGTCTCTCTACAAAAAGGAAGCACAAAGAATAAATGTATAGCAGAATTTTGCAAACAACTCTAGAGCATTGGATGATCTCATCAATATTCAAAGGCCATACAATGACAAGAATAGATTGGGTTGCAGGGAAATATTTGTAGAAGGCTTAAGCTCCTCCACAATGGAAAAATGAGATGGACATAAAACTTATGTAGAAAATGCTAAAGGATTTATCAAGAAGGAAAGAGGTTTCCCAATAGAACAAAAGGTTCAAGAGATAGAAAATGAGCAAAAAGGTTCTTAGAAAATGCTTCCATGAAGGAGGTATCCCCCTCTTAGGTATCAAACCATATTTCTCAGCGCCTATTATTCTTGTGGAAATTTTGGACATAAAGTTGTAAATTGGAAGGCCTATGATAGGAATAGAGGCAAATTTGGAAGGTTATTCAGGAATGATTATCGAATAAATTCTTAAGAGGATTACCAAAGAAATTATAACAAGTTCAGATATTTAAGCAATGAAATAAATTTCCATAAATGCAAAAACTTTGGACATTTGTCTAAAGATTACAGATTAACCGCTCCCCTAAGGGAATCACAACAAAATCAAATTTTCTCATCCAAAGATCTAGAAGGAGAAAATTGAGAGTTGCGCACTTCCCCTACAAGCTCAAAGCAAGAAGATGTATGGTATGTTGATAGTGATTGCTCAACACATATAGTC
Source organism: Pinus taeda (assembly GCA_000404065.3). Classification (NCBI taxonomy): domain Eukaryota; kingdom Viridiplantae; phylum Streptophyta; class Pinopsida; order Pinales; family Pinaceae; genus Pinus; species Pinus taeda. The sequence goes on from APFE031175980.1 coordinate 13,229, forward strand.
GGAGACATAAACAAATATTAGATTAAATTTCAGCCTAAAAGTGGCCTCCTAAAGAAAAATAATAAAATAATAGTTAAAATAATAAAATAAGAGTTATTAATTTTGGAGGGAAAAGAAGAAAACTACTATTTTTAATTGTATTTTTGTCTTATCTCGTTATAGGTTTACTCAAGTTTCATGTGTAAATGCTCATTGGATTTGGAATTAAATTTTGCATCTAACGAGTACCCATTATGCATACTTTTGAGAAGAGTCACATTGATAAAAATTGAATATACATTAAAAAACACATTGAACATGATTTTCTAATGTATCTTCAATTTTTATTAATGTGGATCTTCTCAAAAGTATGCATAATGGATATTCTTTGGATGTGGAATTTAATTCTGCATCCAACGAGTGTTTACAGTTGAAATTTGAGTAAACCTATATGGAGATCAACGAAAAATACAATTAAAAAAAGTACTTTTTGTTCTTTTCCCTCCAAAATATCTACATGTACCTCTTTTTAAATTTAAAGTATTTTGATATAGTACATAGTATGACATGGAAATTACGTGAAAAAATCATGGGCACTTTTAGGCTAAAATTTCCTCTAATAAGTTCATATCTCTGAAAGAAGGAAAGGATGGAACACTATCTTTTGGAAATGATAGATTTGCAAATGTTATAGGAACATGTAGAGTCAAGCTTGGAGGCAATGATGCTACAACAAAGGTAGTGATTCTCATTGAAAATATGAATCATATTCTACTGAGTGTAAGACAAATGTGTGATTAGAGACACATGGTGCTATTGACTTAAAGAAATGTGAAATATGGAAGGAGAAATATGACAAGTTGGTGACAACTGCAACTATGACTCCAAATGACATTTACACATTAGACAAGACTATTAACAAAGGTTGTTTCTTGGAAAAATAAGATGAAAGTTGGCTTTGGCATAGACAAATGGGACATATAAACTTTGAAAACCTGGTCATAATTACTAAAAAGGAGGTTGTGAGAGAAATGTTGTAGATTTAAAAACCAACCAAAACTACTTGTAAACATTGCATGTATGGAAAACAAACAAGAGTTGAATTCAATACCAAGGAACATTCCAAGTCAAAATGGTTGGAACTGGTACACATTGATCTATGTGGACTAATGAAGAATAAAGGACTAGATGGTGAACATTAATACATGCTAATGATTGATGTCTTATGAGGATGATAACACATAACTTTTTGAAGAAAAAGTCTGAAGCGTTTGAATGTTTCAGAATCTACAAGGAAATGGTTGAAAATGAAATGGATTTGGAGATCAAATGTTTGAGAACGAATAACAGTGGAGAATTCGCATCCAAATCATTTCAACACTTCTGTGAGGAACATGGAATAAAGAAACAATTCTTAATAGCTAGGACACCACAAAAAATGGAGTTAATGAAAGGAAAAATAGAACAGTAGAAGAAATGGCCAAAACAATGTTGAATGATTCAAAATTAGATAATAATTTTTGGGTTCAGGTAGTTGACACAACAGTGTAAATTTTAAACAATGGTTTTCTTAGAAGAAATTGCAACAAGACTCCATACGAACTATGGAAAGGAAGACCAGGAAATGTCAAAGACTTCAAAGTCTTTGGAAGAAAATGCTACATTAAAAGGGAAGACCAGAGGACCAGAAAATTTGACCCTTGGGTAGATGAAAGAATTTTTGTTAGTTACTCATGAAAAAGTAAAGCATACAAATGTTATGATTAGAGGCTCAACTGGATAGTTGAAAGGATCATTGTAACATTTTATGAAGTTTGTGGATTAAATGAAAAACAAGGAAACTCATATAGAAGTGAACTAGAGACACAAGAAGTAGAAGCAAAAAAAGTCATAGAGGAAGCCCCATTGTAAGAGGAAACAACTGCTAACTAGGAAGAGACATGAAATAAACAACATACACCTACTAATACTCCCAAGAAATGGTATCAAAAGAACTATTCTTTAGACCAGATCATTGGAGACATTAATGAATACATACAAACCAGAATAAATTGATAGCTACACATGCTTGAAAAAGCATATATTGCACTCTTACACACATATGAGCCTAGCAGGTTTAAATAGGTTAGTCATGACGAACATTGGGTAGCAGCTATGAATGAAGAATTGAATCATATTGAAAGGAATGATACTTGGGAATTGGTTCCATGACCAAAAGATAAAAATGCCATTGGCACAAAATACGTTTTTAGGAAAAAATTGAATGAGGATAGATAGGTTGCTAAGAACAAGGTAAGATTGGTATGTTAAGGTTATGCACAGGTTGATGGAATAGAATTTGAAGAGACATTTGTAGCCATCACCAAGATGGAAGCCTTCAGGATTCTCTTGGCCTATGCATGTTTTAGAAAGGTCAAGGTGTACTAGATGGATATAAAATCAACCTTTCTAAATGGAGAAATGGAAGAAGGGCTCTATATAGAAGAACCTGAGGGATTTGTTCTCATTGACAGGAAATATTATGTTTGTAGGTTGAAGAATGCATTATATGGTCTCAAACAGGCTCCTAAATCTTGGTATGCTCATCTTGACAGGTACTTGGAAAAACAAGGGTTCAAGAAAGGAAATGTCGATAGAAACCTTTATCTAAATGCTGAACATGATAGTTTGACCATCATTGAAGTATATGTGGATGAGATTATCTTTTTGCAATGATGATGCCATGTTAAGCAAGAAGTTTGCATCATATATGCAGAATGAGTTTGAGATGTCATTACTTGATGAGTTAAATTTCTTCTTGGGACTTCAGATATCTCAGGATGAAAAGGGAATATCCATATGTGAAACCATGTATATTAAATAAATGTTGAAAAGGTTTCAGATGCAAGACTGCAAATTGGTTAGCACCCTAATGGTGATTGGTTGCAAGTCGGTAATAGATGACTTATCCAAGGATGAAACCCAAAGGATGCATATATTAATAGCTGGAATCCACATATATTTGATAGCTTCCAAGCTAGATGTGATGCGGGTAGTTGGATAGGTAGCACGCTTCCAAGAAGCACCAAAATAATCCCATGTAATTGCACAAAAGAGGATTTTTCGATATCTCAAGGGAACAATAGATTTTGGCTTATGGTATCCAAAAGGAAATGAACCAACCATCACAAATTATACAGATGCAGATTGGGCAGGCAACGTTATGATCGTAAAAGAACTAGTGGAGTAGCTTTCTGTCTAGGTGGTTTTCTTGTATCATGGTTGAGAAAGAAGTAGTCTTCAGTTTCCTTATCCACAATGGAAGCGTAATACATAACAACTACAATGTGTTTCACTCAGGTCATCTGTATGAAACAAACATTGCAAGATCTTCAAGTGAAGTTTGATAAGTCCATTTTGATGTTTTGCGACAACACTGATGCCATTAGCATCTCCAAGAATCCTAGCATGCATTAAAAAACAAAACATATTCATATCAAGTATCACTTTGTTTGAGAACATTTTTCAAAAAGGAACATAAAGGTGGAATATATTGGGACAAATGAGTAAATGGATTACATCTTCACCAACCCTTTACTATGTGAGACATTTGCATATCTTCGACAAAAAATTGGGATATTACCAAGTTTGCATTGAAATTCTTTTCTACATCCAAGGAGACAAGGGGAGCAAAGGCAGGTTACAAGTACACAACAACGGGAAACTTTTCAAAGGGAGCCACCCTTTTGGATTGATGTCAAAGCGGGAGAGAAAGTAGGTTAGGAAGATATAATTCATGGATTCAGGGTGAGAAATGATCAGAGGGGGAGTACATGTGTTACCATCAATTACAAAGGGGAGATTGTTGATATGTGGTTGTCACTGATATCAACCCAAGAAACACCAGAAGATGCCTTAGCTCTGTTGACCAAAATGAAATAAGAAATCCTATATTTTTTTAGTCTAAATCATCATTTTTTGATTTTTCTTGTCAATCTGATTTCGATGATATATGGCACACCATGAGAGCCTTAACGGTGTGAGATATATCCTTGTTTGAAGCTAAAGCCCCCAATTTGTGGGCATAAAACCCAAGGGGTGATGATTTGGTAGCATCTCTTTGGCCAAGACACATGTTTAAAAAATAAGGTTCTTCTCTGAAGATTAAAATAATCCTATTCATGGAAAAATATTATTTTTGGAATGTTTTCTAATTTATTTTAAAATAAAAATTCAAAAGGGTTTATGTGTTCCAAATTTTGGCTCGAAGCCAAACTTAAATTGAATCTATTTATGGTATCCCTCCAATGACTCACCTATTGGAAACCCCTTTCAAATTAAAAATATAAACGATTTAAAGGCTTCTATTACACTTCCACATGCAAACATTTTTAAATGAATATCAATTGAAATTTTGTTATGGAATACCTCTTCGTCCCTAAGGTTTGTTGAATATTAGATGAGAGGAAAATTGTTGAGTTTATTGGTTCAATTTAAATGGATTCATTGGGTAACTTTATTGAAATTGAAGCTCTATGTGGTTTCAGTCTTTTTAGGGAAATATTTATGTGGAATCTCAGACCAATGAAGTGTTGCAAGCCCATTCAACCTTGTTTTTAAAGAAGATCAAGTCTACACACATTGAAGAGGAATAAACTTGGCTATGAGGATCATGTTTGATTGCAGGAGGGTTTTTGTGTCATATGGATGGGTATTTAAAAGGTGACACACCTCAGGACAGTTCAATCTCATATACTATTTCTCTATGGCTTGTTTGGTACATGATTGTTGAAGACCAAGGTCTATATTGTCCTTGAAATTCATGTTTTCCATCAAATTAAAAGAATAAGACTCTTATCTGAAGTGGCATATGACTTAGGGATTATTCCTAAGTATTATTTTATGAGGTTTGAAGGTGTTTCGAGGATAGAAAAATTTTAGGCCAATAACCTAATAATAAAAACATCTATGAACCTATTCTATCCCTGTAGTCATCAATTTTTGAATTTGGAAGAAGCCTCGTTGTTTTCTAAGCCTTGGTATTTGGATGAAGGTAGGCCTCTCTACATCAAATTGATCAGTCCAAGACATATTGCGTGGTAGACTATCTTATGTGTTAAAAATAGCAACAAGAAATTCTAAATATAGAAATTCTAAAAATAGTATTGCTATAAATAGAATTTCGGGATACATTCCAATTTTAGTTAGTCGTTGAACTAAAATTGAGAATTAAAATTCGAATTTGATCTTAGTAGCTATTTGAAAAATAACTAATGAATTCATCTTGAGTTAATTAGTTGGAGAAAATCAAACATGAAGTCTATGTGGAGACATGCAACAATTATCCCTTTGATTGAGGAAGTTATCCCTTAATTAAGGAGATCAGGATGAGTTGTACTTTGATAATTAGTTAGCTCAGTTAACTGAGTTAAGTCCAGTTAGATTAGTTCCAACAGTTTGTCGAACTGATTGTGAGTTTAGTTAGTTAATGCATGCATGCATGTAACTAGTGTACTTCATATAACTGAATATTCTCTCCTAAATAACTCATGCATGTTAGTTCAGTCAGAGACCCAGTTGAGATCAGAGGAAGGGACAGTGTAATATCAGTTGTATGAATATTCCCATGAGGGTATCTCTTGCATGTAGAAGGAATTCATTCCTCGAGGATTGTGTAGTTAAGTCCAAGGACCACATTGCGTGTGAGAGGAGAATTCACACAGGTGGCAGCCAGAGGACCCATGAGAAACTGCGCAAGGAAATAGGAGGCTTGGAGGATTGAAGGAATTCATATGTTTTGTCTATTCAGTTTATGAGTAGCATTGAGATATTTTACTAAGAGTTGGATAGCTTGTGAGCTAAAGCTTTGTGTAATCCAGAGATATTTCCACTTGTATGATTATACAGATAGCGGGGTTTTTAGCTGAGGCTTTGTTATAGGAAAATTTGGGCACATCAACCCCGACTTCTAGATCTGTATTATTAGGGTCCATCAACCCCTAATTCAATTGTTTTCATTCCCTAATGAAGTTAACCTACATCATCCTTGCCACCCAAGAGTTTCATGACACCATTCATCCAAAAAAGGTCCCTAAAGAGATCATCGCATGTGGCCTTCTATCTCACTGCAATGAATGGCAAGCACTACACTATCAAGGTGCTATGCATAGCACCTAGCCTTTGTATAACCTGTGATGGGTGAGATCCAACGAATTTTTCAAATGAACTCATTGGATTCCTCATCCAATGGATGCTTCTGGAGGTTTCTAGAAGGATTGGGCTCGCTTTTGGATGAGAAAGGAGATGAATGAACCTTAATCCATTATCCCTTCCTCCATGGAACCACTTCCCAATTATGGCAAAGCATTCATGAGGGTCATTAATGGCCTAACCTCCTCTTTTCATCTATAAAAGGACCAAGCTCTCATTGCCTGGTCTAGTTAGGAGGGTTGAGACTTTTTAAGCTAAGGAAATGCTGCTTGGATGAGATTAATAGAGAGAGTAATTTTATCATGTTAAATTGTTGTTTCCATGAAGAGAGAAGGGTTTGAAGCTGGGAGGATGACACTGAATCGAACATGCATCTACATGGGTCGTAATATTCCTTTCTATGAATAAAGAGTTCTATGCGTTTTCCCATTGATTTGTTATGTGATGTATATTGTACTTTCGATTCTATAATATGTTTAGTTAATAGATCAAAATGGATGCTTTGATGGTTTTCTGTCTCAGCTTGTGTGCAGGTACCTTTAAAGCAAGTTAAATATGAAAGGGAGTGGCAAAAGCAGTCAAAGGGAAGAGGGATCGAGCGAGAGATACAGGATGGTACTTTTGCTCCTCTTTCTTTTATCTGTTAGCTATAGGAAAAGCAATGGAATTACTTTAACTATTGTTCTAGACTTGCTACTAGGTCTAGGGGTTAAGCATTCGAATTCTGGAGGATGGGATTATTGCAGAACTGCGGGCTAAGGAGAGTCGCGTGCTACAAGTACTAAGTGAGCAAAATATCAACATGGAGTAGTTGAGCTTGTAGCACAACGAAGTGGTGTCGTAGAACAGGCAGATGGTACAGGTGTTGGAAGAATCTTATCAGATGGTCCCTGAGCTAGCCATCCTAGCAGAGGCATGCATCCACCAACTAGTAGAATGGGTGCATGAGGCGCGGGAAGAAATGACTAAGGTACAGCTGGAGCTTAACCTTCAGTTAGCAGAGCTATTGTTGAAGAAGCAGCCATCCACCCCTCCGGAATTAAGAGAACAGCGCTGATCCGAAAATCACCCTTGAGTGACCTTAGTTAGTTAATTAATGAATGAAGGTATTATAGACTCATGTGCTGGTGTGTGTCTATGTTATTTTAGGCAACAGATTGATGAGATTGCAAAATACACAGACACTGGAAGATAGAAAACAGTAGAGAAACACAATAAGTAAATACAAGAACACAACAATTAATAAGGAGTTCACCCTATCCTCCAGAGCTACATCTCCGGTCCAGCTTTCAGTGGTGACCTTCTTTTATTGTGTCTTTAAAGTAGAGAATTACAATGAGGAGCTCAATCTAAGACTCCTAAAATAGAATTTCTTGGCAAGTTGGTCCTTGGATTCCCCAAGCCACTACAGTGCATAGACTCTTTTCCATACCAGCTCTTGACCTCTCTGGTCTTTAAGGGGAGGAGCGCATTGTTGTGCTCAGTTCCCAACAGATCCTCTCACGGATGGCTTGAACCTCTCAAGCTCTCTAGTGCTCGACATTGCCTATGGGCATCTTGGCCCTCTATCTTTCTACTTTTTTCTTCACTGTCTTTTCTTTTCTCTGTCTTCATCTTCTCTCTGGTTCTTCCTTTCGGTGTTCTCTCTCGACGTCTTCTTTCAGTGTCCTTTTCTATTTTCTATTCATAGCTTTAAAGCCATTCGATCTCATGACTGTTTCATTCCCCTTCAACCTCCGTCGGATTTCCTGTTGCTATTCACTTAGAATTCCCTGTCTTTGCGTCATGGTCATCAGCTCACAGGGAGTGGCCACTTGTCCTCTCACGAACAACGCCATCTAATCCCCATTGATTCGATTCTTCGGTTACATCGGGAAATGTCTCATCCGCCACCTTAACATTCAAATCTAACCTCAAATTCTTATAGATCGTGGCTTAGTCCCCTGTCGAATCCGGTTCTTTCATTGGGCGCATTCTCAGCTGTTAGATCTAGAGCCTCCAGTTCCAACGCCATTCGCTCATTTCATGCGGTTGAATTGCTCGATCGTTAGCGTGTGATGAGCGACGGTTTTCTCTCTCCTCCACTTGCCAGGCATCGGGCGCCGAGTGGAATCACTCGTTTTTCTCCAAATCTGCTTACCACCGAAGGGTGCCCCGATACAAGCTACCATTTTTTGGAGTGCGGGTCTCACCTTTAGCCTTTTGCACTTTTCCCCATGGTTTTCCTGGCTTCCATGTGACCAAGCGCTTTGAGGATTTTCTATTTTGAGGTATTTTTCCCAACGATACACGATCAGGGCTTCCCAGGTGCTAGTTTCGCCTCCTGCGCAGTCTCCATGGGCCTCAGTCAACACGCTTTGACCGAGGTCCTCATCGTTCCACGCTGGCTGCCAACTACCACTATTCAGAGGTTTTTCTGATCACTTTGTGCTTTTGAATTCGATTTTTATCCCAATCTGATACAACCATGGTACTTTGATTATTTTTCAGGATCCAATTCGGATCACAGCCTTCCCACTGAAAAAGATTTTGGACCACCAAAAGTTGGTTTTCAAGCATTGACTAAGTGAGGGTACTATTGTCTCAGTTGTCCAATCTCAATCCACTTTGCACTGCTCGGCTTTGAACTGTTGAGCCCTACTCTAAGGTACTCAACATCTCCTCTACGTGTCATCCTCACCTTCCCGTCAAGAATTGTGTCTTCCTTCAATTCATTAAGATATTCAAGTAGCAGGTCATCAATAGAAGGCAATTGACTCTGCTCTTCGAGATCCTCAATTAGGGAGGGTTCAAACAATCTCAAGAAATCTGCAATCATGACTAAGTAGATGTGCATGTAAGCTGGTATATCAAGGTGAAAAGAATTTTCAAGTATTTTGAAAGGTCCATACCTGATGGGCTTTAGCTTTTTAACTTCACATTGCATCCTACCCTTTCTGATATATAGCCAGACTTGGTCACCAACTTGGAAACTATGCTCCATAAAATTCTTGTCATGCCCAGCCTTGTATTTAGCTTGGCTCTTTTCCAGCTATTCATGTACTACCTAGTGGATCTCCCGGATTTCTTCAATGAACCTAATTTCCCTGTCCACATCACTGTGTCCCTC